>JAVQJF010069222.1:0-11192 GCA_036023855.1 Gadopsis marmoratus
TGTTAATATAGAGCAAGTCCAAGCCAACTCTATATGTACAGACCCAACATTTCCACCATGAGCAGCACTAGGAGACAGTGGCAAGGAAACACTGCCTTTAACAGGCAGAAACCTCGAGCAGAACCAGGCCAATTCAGCCCAAACTTACAGAATGTTGCTGTAGCAATGTTTTAGTGTGAGAATTGTTCGGCAGCGTGACAGAGTGAGACTGAACACCATGCTCGAGCTGATGCCTGTAACCCTGCCCATATTATTTCCTGTCCCTGTCCTGCCTGTCTTTGCACAGCGAGTACGTTTTGCACTTCAGGGCTTCTTATTCGGTGGTTACAGAAAACACTGGTTTCACCAAATCTGCTACATACAAGCTGCGATTTGAGACGTGAGCTTATTTCCACTCTCGTTATACAGCCGAGGCCGCTATACTAGACCAAGACATGAGCATGTGAGGGCCATGCAGGAAAACGTGATCTTTAACTTGCCACTGACACACAGTTGTGGAAAGCGACACTGCCACCATTTGCAATCTGCATATGCAGCGATTGTAAAGTGCAATTACTCATGCCTAGGCTGTGTTTCTGAGTCCACTCAAGCCTCCACACCTTGGGCAAGAGTGAGAAAGTGATGGTGCCTTTGCCCCTGGATGAGGAGCCTTGAAGCACAGCTGTCCAAAGGAGAAGGTCGCTAGCACCACGACCGTGTGCTGAGGGCAGCGCCACCTCTCAGCAGCAAGCACCTCCACCTACCTGGGAGGCATATTCCTTTTGTGAAAGCATGTGAGCAGCAACAGCCACAGCCTGAAGCGACAGTCTGACCGATCAGGCTGAAACATTACTCATAAAACTGTATTAAACTGCTAACCCTTAACTTCCACTGTAGCGTCACCAGCAGGTGAGTGTTTTCCATTTTCCAATGAAATATCTACCCACTACTGGATGACTGGCACAACATTTGGTACCGACATTGGTCTCCAGATGATGAATCCTAAGTGACTCCTGCACGCCCAGTAGGCGTTGGGGGAAATGGCCCGTGCTGATGTTCGATGAGCGACTGTAGCTGCTGAGCCAATGAAGACACAAGCTCTGTAAGCTCCAGAATATCAAATCAACCATCTGACACACTGCTATCATTAACAGATAACGTGAATATCTTTGCTGTCATTCGGCTCCACTTAGCCGTCTCTAATTTCGATGTTTTGGGGATAGTTTTTGTGTTTTGTTTGGTCAAAGTGTCCATTTGGATGAGCTATTTGCTGCTCCCTTTCATTATCCCCAAGACCTGCTGAGCTGCTGTTCAATTCAGGCAAAATGAGCCACTTCACCAACTGTAATTGCTGAAAATGTATTCAGCGTGCAATTATCTTGACTATCCTTTGCTTATAACTGCATTTAGTCAATGGAAAATATATCTCACTCATCTAACACATTCTCTGAGGACCGGGGGGGTGAAGGGTTGCTGTTGGTGCTCCAGCCTTCATCTGCCATTCGATGTATAGCCAGGGAGATGGAAAACAAGAGCCTCAGATCATGGAGATTTACTCAGCCGCTGACCAAAACCAACCATCCTACTTTCGGCCATTTTATCAACCGTTACTATCCGTGGCATGGCCGTGTCCATGTGCAGGTCGAGGCTGGCAGGGATGCTCATCTCCTCCCAGGGAAAACCCATCTGGGCACTGGCAAGCCTCTCAAATCCCTCCAGTGCATCTGTTGCTTTCTGTAGATGCCAGCCTGCATGGAGAGCAGCTCCGAAAGCTGATGAATGCTTGATATTGTAATGTTCCCTCGTCCAACACTGACTCCCCCAAGCAACATTTCTTTTTCTATCCTTTCTTGTTTGGGATCACTGTCACACTCCCCTCCAGCCAAATTTGTGTTTTCACAGTGCTATTCTTCATTAGTCCACAAGATGCCCTCAGACTTTCTCCTCTCATTCAAGAACCCGCCGATCCCATTTGCTTTTCAATCACCTCATTCTCCTCACCTGCACTTCATTCCCGCAGCAGTCACTCAGCCTACTCTAGTTCCTTTGTTGCTCGCCATGTGCTGTTTCCAGGTTCTTCCCTTTGTATGTGCCCTTGAGCCTCTGTACCCTGGACCTGCCTACCTGTAGCATGTAAGCTCATCATTTGGTGCAAGTAAATAATTCCACTACATGAGCCTCTCTGTCTGCATTTGGGTCCATTCCACTACCCACCGCCACGATGAAGGCTGAGCAAAGAGCTATGACAACGCTGACCTTGTAAAAGGTTTGGTTAGAAAACATGGAGGCTAGGGTTTTATATAATATATGTGTGTGTGTGTGTGGGTAAGGGAGAGCTTTCCAACTAATTTGAAAAGGAAATGGAGTGAAGAGAGAGCTCCACAGAGAGAAAGAGCACACACTCCTAAACTGAAATAAGGGTCAGTGCCTTCACAGAAAATCCATTTAAAAGAAATAGTTTAACAGTTTGGGAAATGTGTTTTCTTTCAGAGGTAAGATTGATATGAATCTCATGTCTGTGTGTTATGGAGCATGGTTAGCCTAGCTTAGCATAAATAATGAAAACTGTCTAAGGTTCCAAAATACACCTGCCAACACCTCTAAAGCACAGTTTCCATGTATGGATGCAAAGACAAGATATAACATGTTAAATAGGCATCTTTAGAGGTGTTATGATGTGAGTTATGTGATGCTTCTAGACTTGATGCTAAGCTAAGCTAACCATGCTCTGACTCCAGCTCCATACGCACAGCAATACAGATCGCCGTCCTCATCTCACTGAGAAACAACACAAATAGGTGTATTTCCCAAAATGTTGACCTACTAGTCAAATCAATGTGAAAAATGCTGCCCCCTGAAGGCAGAGAAGGGCTGATGTAAGAACAGCTAGTGGACACTGCTGATTGGTCAGGACCATGGCGGCGGCGCACGCTGCCAAAAGCTCACGCAAAGCACCATTTGTCATGTTAATGGCTGTTCTGCCAAGGCGACAGACCCGCTCAGCCTCCTCCTTTGCCCTTGACATGTGTGCAGCCAGGCTCTGAGACACAGCTGCATCCCTCTGCCTTTCTGTGTCACGTCAGAAGGCATCACCTCATCCTCTGACGGCCGGAGTGGATATGCGCCGCTGACGAATTTCGTGAGACGACCACGGCACGTTTCCCTCCCGCTCCTCATGTGCTGTCGCATTCCGTTGCCTGTGGGGGGGGATGTTGGAGTGGCCTCCTCCTCGCAGAGACGGGCAGCTCAGAAAGGACGAGGAAGAGCAGACTGAGTTGCTGCCTTCTGGCTACTAGAGAGGCCACTAACAGACCAGAGCGAAAAGACCAACATGGATAATGGAGGGCAGGCGAGGATAAATGTGTCACTTAAAGACATGTAGTAAAGGTTTATAATAAAAGTGGAGTTGCTGTTATACAGAGATAGATACAGTAGATTCAGGCCTAAGCTAAACCTTTCCAAGACTTGAAACTAATACTAACTCATGTCTCATGTGACTGTGAGTAAAATGGCAGACAAGTTCTCAAAATGTCATGTTCTTCCTTTAAAGCTGCAGTTGCATTTCATGGCCACCTGAAGAATGTAAGTCCACTAACTGCAGAGTTGGTGATTATTCTCTGAGTACAGTACAAGAACTCATGTGATCCCACTGTTAATTTAAAAGTATTGATTACAGTAGCTTCAAGCGGAACTTTGAAACTTAGAAATACAATTTTCCTCATGCATATGAAAAGCTGAAATCATAAGGAATAACACACACTTCATCACGTCAATACTCTCAGGGGCTTTTCTTCTGATGTCTCACTTTATGGCATCAAGTTATCTAATGTTTGCTGTAATTAGTGAGTCAGTGCATTGTCTTGACTCCTCTCTAGCATTTACTATTTTACATAATTGTTGTCCAGCAAAGTTGCATAAACTCATTTGTTTCATTTACTTTAAGACTTTTAGTTTTATGGTGATTCCCATGAATCTCCTCCTTATACAGGAAAAGTGTCATCCATGAAGTTGTTGAGTGCAGGTTACCAGCAGCAGGGTGACAGAATCTCATTACATCTGTCTTATTAGTGAGAGGTTTTTCACAGGAAAGTTACTTTTATTGAACTTGTCGGTGTCATTGTCAGCGCAGGGTATCAGATTTCCCATCACACAACATGACGCCTGGAGCAAATCCTTATCAAAATACTATTTTACAAATCAGTTATGGGATTGATTGCAGATTGCAGACTGTAATACATTCTAAAGTTTTGACTTCAAGTGGTTTTCTGTGTGGTTGGGTGGCGACCTGCCCAGCTGGACCCTGTCAGCCGGGATCAACTCCAGCCCCCTGCAACCCTCTCAGGAGGATTCAGTTTCATTTATACGGCACCATGTCATCATAAAGTCAACTCATGGCCCTCTTTCATATCGAGCAACTCTTTAGAATGAAAAGACATGAACACAGACTTGATCTAACTCAGACTGATGATTAGTCAACTTTTAGAATATATTGTAACGTTCCCAGCTGAGGGGTCCGGGCCACTCGTAGCTCCTTCCGATGGGTGGGTGTCGTCGTACTGTCCTTCTCTCTCTTGTCCTTCTCTCCTCTCATTCCGCCTCGTCTTGGGCCTCCGGTCTCCCTTTATGTGCCTCCTCCTCAGGTCGCTTGTCTCCCGATCTCGTCAGCGGGATGAACGGCAGGTGTGTCCCAGTGGCTGCAGTCTCTCGACTGGGATGAACACACCTGCCACCACTTGGCCTAAACGGTGTCGGAGCTGCTGGCTGGTTCCTGGCCGGGACACGCCCCCGCCTCCCGGTCCGCCACAATATTTTTACACAGAACCAGGACTTTTGTCCCATGTTGTGCTTTACATGTTGTCTCTTCCGTCCGGTTGTCCTTTTTCACAGCTGACATATTGGCTCTTATTGAAACTAATTACCATTATTTTTGGTTCCGTTACAGAAAATATTTTAGTGTAATGCAGCAATGATAGAGGTCTATTCAAATTTAGTCATGACCAGGTCTACAGTTCAGTGGAAAACCTCTATAAGCCCACTGTGCTCTGAACAGCACACAGCAGACATAGAGACTAGCTGGTGAAGATAGTGGAGCATTTAGCAGCTCAACAATCACATGTTTCTCAGGAGTTGGTGGAGACAAAAAGTGAATATTGGACTCGCACTCATCAGGTGGACACACAGACACAACTCCAACTGAAAGCTAATGCTGCTCTGTCTGCTGGATGTGAATACAAGCAACGCAGAAATTAGTAGCCAAAATACAATGTAATGCAGCTTTACAACAGCGACAGAAATATAAGCATTACTTATTCTTGGTAGTCGTAGGATTTTCCACCCTGACCTGAATGAAGCTCTGTGGGAGTCACAAATGTCTTGCAAATTCTGGATATGAAGTTTTAAAAATACCAGCAGCTTAAAAAATACCCAGTATTTAATCATTTAATAGGCATGTTAGAGAAAATTTCTACTGGAGACCAGGTTGAACATCATTCCTCGTGTTACTGTAGAAGGAGCAGAGATTTATCACAGATCTGTTCCAAGCAAAGCACTTTTTGTATTAAATCCACAAACCTGTTGAAGGCCCAAGTTTCCATCTATGTAACTCATGACATCATGTTACATCAAATGTGGTTTAACGATGAATAAGAAACCCCGCTCTGTTCTCCCGGGCTCTGATGTGCCTGTAGTGAATCAATAAGCTGAGATGAGGGTTTCTCTTGTGCTGGTTTGTAGCAACACATCTCCATCAGGCAGCCATCACTAGTCATATCTCATATCTTGCCACAGTGTTGGAGAGAAAATGGTGAGTGCCATGTGCCTCTGACAGATCCCAGTGCAGTGTGATGACGCTCGCTGTCACTCTGGCTCATGTGACCGCGTCCTGAGGCCAGATGGCACTCATCTTGGCACCTCCAGCCCTGCTGGAGCCAAACTCTGTTGGCCCGGATGACCCACAGCAGCTATGGTGCAGGGTACAACCTGTGGGCCACCCTGCTGAAAACAGGGGGACCTAGACCATGGCCCTGTTGATGTGGGACGCTTCTACCTCACTGTTCGTCCTCCACAGCATGTGTTGGCCCTGAAAGGTCACGCCTGCTTGTGCCGTGAGATTTGTGTACTGGCCTCCGACCTGTCTGGGAGGCATCTTCAGTGATGCACCATTTATCTGCCTGCACTTTCACTGCCAATATTCTTTCTGCTTCCCACACCATAACCACACCATCTTGGCCTGTAGCGGACGTCTCTGTGTCAGTCCCAGGGTGCACCATGGCCAGCATAAAAGGGATCACTGGCCCCCAGCCTGAACTGTTAGGGCAGAGGCCCTGTAACAGGTGTCTGGGTTGTGTTAGCATCAGAAGCTTGAGATCCATGTTGTAGCCACCAATAAGTGCCCCCAAAGGCTTTGGGCCAAACTGAAGACACAAAACCAGACTTACTTGAGACTTGAATAGGTTTAACCAGGGACTTGAAATCAGAAACTCAAGCCTCAGGTTTTGCAAAAACCTCAGAACAATAAGTACATTTGTACTACTTAAAGCCATTTGAATGGTTCAGTTGATTGCAGTGATTGCTAGCAGCCCCCAGAAGCTCTTTTAGTCCGTGTGCAACAGAAAAAGAGCCATTTGTCTACAGATACGTATACAATGCAACACATTCCTCCACTGCCAACATCAGTGAAGCGACATCCTGCAGATTCATGCTCCACAGCATCACAAGGATTCTTCAGCTGCTGGTCCAGGCTCTTGTCATCCTGCACGTAGACTGCTGCAACTAAATATAATGTATAATTGACATTAAAGTTTCAAGTAATTGATGGAGCTTTACTTTCAAATATGGTCATATTTTCTCCCATTACAATGTTTTTATTATTTATTATAACAGACTTGACTTGAAATAAGACTTGCTTTGCTTTAAGACTTGACTGGCACCAAAGACTTGCTACTGAACTATTTTAGTTTATTTAGTCACACAGAAACTGTACATAGATGTATTCATATGTTCTGGCAATGTTACTTTACTACTCCGACAAGCGAAATGTTGTGCAGCTGACGGATCCTGTACAAGTCCAATATGTGCTGCTGAGGGAAATATGTGGCCCATTAGCTGCTAAATGCTCCACTATGTTCAGCGGCTCGTCTCTAACTGTGTCTGTTAGCTGTTTGCTGCTGAGCAGGTAGAACACAGTGGCTTTTAGAGATTATTCACTGAAAACAACTGTGGCCGAAAATATGTCCGTGATGGTGCTGAGATTAAACCAGAACAGTTGTGGGCAGCTAACCGATGGACTGAAACTGAAACAAAGTGCCGTGAAGCCAAAGGGGGCTGCAGGTTCAGGACATAATTCTCTGTAGGTTTACAGAATCCCTTTCACGTTGTCAGTGTTTGTACCCTGTAATTTGATACAATATTATTATGTTATTATAAAAATATCCATTAACCTTCTTTAGAAGAGAGAGGTCTTCATTGAACCTTTAGAAGGTCAAAAGAAACACACTGCAGATCATTTTGTAGGTGCTGTGCTTATTATTCTAAATATCTACATTATACCCACTTTACATGTTAATATATATATATGTATATATCATGTCTTGTGGTTGACCTCACAGCAGACATTGTGTGTATTAAACTAGACCTAGACCTTAACCAAGAGCTGCCTATTATTAAAATAATAAAAGTGTATTATTCTGACTTTACTCTCATTGTATCTGTGTGTGTCACAGCCGGTGTTCCCACTTGTTTCCTTGTGTTTCCCACCTCCCTGGGTCTCCATCTGTCTTTTTGTATGGTCCTCTCTCTCCCAGCTCCTTTATATCTCCCACTCGGTGGCAGGTCGATGACTGAACTGCAGCAGCAGTCACGAGCTTCAGGCCTCTCAAGTTTAGTGAATTCAGAGAACAACACCTGTTGATTTCTAGCCGGTTATTAATGGTCTGCTTCAACCCTCATGCAAGTTCAGCCTGTCCGCACCACTCGGCAAGGTTCCATCTGGGATCTGAGCAATGTGGAGATATTGAGCTTCAAACTTTCTGCATTCTCAGTAATAATATTAATATTAATAATAACTTTATTTATATAGCACCTTTTTATAACAGCATTTACAAAGTGCCTTGACAACAATGCAAAGAGCCTCAAATACATAGAAGTGAGCGATAACAATATAAAATAATATCAAAATGACATAATAGGAAAGCAACGGTTGGTGGACGAGCTTCATGGAATTCCAGCTGATATCGTCATCTCCCAAGTTTGGCTTCGCCATTTAAATAATAATTGTGGTTTCTTTAAACATTGGTATCATTTTTGTAGTTTTGCACATCGTTCCTATACGTTATGGCATCAAAGACCTGAAAAAGGATAAATCTCTAAGAAGAAGTCAAGAAACACAAGCAGTCACAAGGTTTTCTGACCTTGGAAACAAACTTCCACTTCAGTCAAACCTATTTGGGAACTCATTTTACCGTTCTATGTTGTTTTTCTTCCAAACTGTTCATTTTAAACATCAGTCACGGTTTATGGGCACAGTTTACTTCCTCCTTCAACTTTGACCTCCTGTCATCAATGCTTCTGTGCAGTGAAGCGTTTCAGGTGACTTCACCTTCAGTTCCGATCTTCTTACTAACTTACGATGCTGTTCTTTCCATCACAATCACAGCCTGGCAGCATCATATCAAACTTTACTCACTTTATCTCAAAGATCAGAAGAAATAAAAGCATTCTGTGTTTTGTGGTCAAAGAAAGAGGATGATGCGAACTTCACTCAAAGACCCGTAACACATGGTTCTTTGTTACTGGTAGAAACGTGGCATGAACAGTTAGCCAAGATGCAAAAACCTTTCTGCTTTCAGAAAAGGTAACTGGCATGCAATTAACGGAAGAGCGGATTAACGGGGATGTAAGCAGGCGTGTACAGAACCAGTTGTGTAGAAACATCTGCAAACATGGTGATAGCAAGCAAAAGGAGATTGTTCCAAATAAGGTACTTGAGATCAATTCCAAGTCAAAAAAGCTTCCTCCTATGATGAAGCTTCAGGAGCTCAATGGCACAACAGCAGGCACCGAACATAATTCAGTTCACTTGTGAGCTGACATTATAGGCCATATCATACAGCAAATGATGGAAGACGTTCGTGTGAAATATTAAAGAGATCAATTAAAAAACCAACATCAGCATTGATGAAGGCACAGCGCACAGACGCCGCTGCAGCAGCACAGAGGAGGACTCCGATCCACACTCCTTACCAGTTGGTGGCGGTAATGCACCACAACACCATAAACGTCAAGAAGAAGGGGAAGAAGACAGAGGAGGACTCGCTCCACGAGTCATGCTCGTTGCTCCACTGCTGGGTTTTCTTGATCTATCTGGTTTTGTGAGAGCATTTCCACGCTGTTGTTTGTAGGAGAGCATTGGGACGTTCAGCCATGCTTCAAAAACTATCATTACATGCTCAAACATCATCTTCGGATATAACTTGTGAAACTACTGCAGCAATCTCACCAACAAACACGACGTCCACAGGTGGCACTTCTCCTCCCTGGTGCCGCTGCTAGCACCAGCTACAAGCGGGTGTAACTTTAAATGGTTCTGCATAGTTTTACTTGCCCTGATAAAGTATTTCCAGCTGTTGATTGAGGTCAAGCAGTTTGACATACAGCCATGTTTCTTTCTGCCTCATGTCTCCTGCCTCATGTCTCAAACAGAATTTGTGTCACAGTTCAAGGACATGACAGTTCGGTGAGTACAGTGTATCATGACTAGTGGAAATGATGGAAACTATGAAAAAATACAAGCCAGCTTGTAATAAAATGGAATTATTAGTAAGCATTAATCTTTCCTAGTGATAACACTTCTAGGTGAAACCAGTTTACTGTGAAAGGACCAGAAAGACACCTCTGTCAGTTCTGACTTCCCTCCCATCACTGGTACCGAGCACACGGAGAATCTACTGTGGGTCAATTAGTGGAAATGAACAGTGTTTTTCCGACAGAGCACTTTGTGATTTGGGGATGGGTGTTTATACACCGAAATCGGCAGCATAACAAGCTCACCATTTCTACATTATCACTCTTTTCTCTCTCGCTGCTTTACTGCCTTCCTCTGTTGTCTATATCTGTATTCTCCTCTCTCTCTCTCTCACCTCGTCTTTTTTCCTCTCTGCAGTGCACACTTTTCCAGAACACCTTTTCCCCCCGGCTCTCAGGCAACTAAATATAGTGACTGGTGCAGACAGCTCAGCCTTATAACAAATGGTGAGCGGACCAAAGCAGCGCAGCGGTGGAGCGTAAGGATGTAACGTGGCTGCACTTCAGCAGACAATGAACCACATGTAAACAGCTTAGAAACCACATGGCAGATAACATCTAATTTAAGGCTGCAAACAATGAGGAGAAACAGGAATTCACACCTAATAGCAGGATGCGGGTGTATCGCTATTAACCGAGGCTGTGCACCGAGATCATCCCCAGACAAATATCATTTGCCTGTAATTGGATATCATAATAATTCATTTTCATTATATATTATTTCATTAAAGACACAAACAGGAGCAGAGATTCCAATGGAGGAAGCTTTCTTCTGTCGTCCGTGCAGTATTTTATAAGAATAGAAACCTTTGATGAGATGTGTGTCATGATGCCCCGTCTGTCTGTGTGACTGTGTTTCCTGTTTTCTGTTGATTTCTGAGTTTGTGTCCTGTCTCAGCGTTTCCGCTGATTGTTGGAGTGGTTTCACCTGTTCTCCTGTGGTCCCCTGTGGTCCATCCCCTCGTTAGTGTCCTGTGTATTTAAGTGTGTTTGGTTGCTTGGTTCTCTGTGGCGTCATTGTCCATGTCGTGTGTTGCTTGTGTGGATGGTCTCTGCGTTCAGTACCGTTTTGAGATCTGCTCCCGTTGCCTTTTCTAAGTGCCTTGTTAGTTGTTTCGTTTCACTATAAAATTCATTATATTTCATTATAATGTGTTCTGGCTGTCTACGTTTGGGTCCCTCTTTCCATCCTCCGCACCTCGCCATTCCTGACGTGCATGGAAATGAAAAAGCATAATTTTATAGTTTTAAATGTTGTTTTTGTATATATTTCCTCTTTGATAAAGCTTATAGCAGGGCTGACTCAGCTGAGCCCTGAGCCCCCCCTTAGTTATGCTGCTATAGGCCTAGACTGCCGGGAGACATCCCATGATGCACTGAGCTCCTCTCTCCCCCTCTGCCTCTCCATCTGT
>JAVQJF010069238.1:0-16631 GCA_036023855.1 Gadopsis marmoratus
CAACACCAGGAAGGACACACGAAAGCACAAGTACACAGACAGGGACGTGACATGGGAACACACGAGAATCTACTACACACACTGAACCCCCCCAAGCCTCCCAGACATGGGCATGACACTCACAGGCCAGTGAGAGAAGTATTTCTAAAACCAAACATGCTTTGATGGGGTTAGAAACTGGATCAGTTGGAGCAAAACAACACAAAAATGGCGAGAGAATGGAAGCCCACACACTGATGCCACAGTCAGGTGTTGAACAGTGCTGATTCACCCCTGAAACGCAGTGATGGAGTGTGTTGCGTAATGTGTGTTTAGTACTGCAGATTTGCCTCCTCGTGGGCGTACTGTTCCATTAACCATGTGGGTGTACAGAAATCTGAAAATGTTCTCCTCTCGACACCCGTTGCCATGGTGGCCATCATGGATACCAGGCTGATTGCATGGGAGCATGATGATCACAGATGCTTGCTTGTGTGGCTGTGCACCATCCAAGCCAAAGACAGGATTTTAACAGCGTTTTGCTCATAAAGGCTCCAATTCAGATGATAGATTTTACATCCCAGTAGCCAAGAGACAAAACAAAAGGGTTTTATGGGGACGATGTTGACCCCTAATAATCCCTGTAGCTTTAGCGGTACTCCCCAGTAAAGCAGGATTAGGATATGTGTCCTACATGCTGATAAAAGGTCCATTTGCTTTCAAACTAACGCCTTGTTAACCTACATTATTGTTTCACGTGTCCGTCTTAATTTCTGGCACAAAGGACGAGAGTATAACTGGAGAACAGTCAGGGATGAAAATGGAAAGGTTGCCAGAGACATTACATTTATATTGACAAGAGCACAAGTGGGAAATTTGGGGCCCCTCACCAGATGTGACACGGAACACAAAATCGTAAGATCACAGGAAAACCGCACGAATAGAGACTTTATACCCTCTAAGCTGAGCTCTCCTCAGTTATTAATACCTTAAATACACCTTCGCTATCTTGTGGTTACAGTGGCCCAAAGCCTTTTTAAGAATGGAGGGACTTAATGATTTATGTTTTCCATCTCAAACTGAAGAAAGGTAGCCTCACTCATGGTGTCCATGCGCAGCAGCTCTCATGCCATATGAGAGAGAGTGATTCAGTCCTACTCCCATTCAGATCCTGAATCCTGCTTTTAATGTATCTAACGCAGATGTCCATCCCCCTTATTACTGCAGATTCCCTCTTTAGCCCTTATTCCCCCTGAGACACACCTGTATGCTTAATTAGCGCTTATGCAGTAGCTTAAAAACCCTCTGCCATTCTAAGCCGCTTCATCGCTGTTGAGTACGACTGTATTTCCATCCTTAGTCAGCTTCTCTCTGGCACCCTGACTGAGTGCTCACGGTGAACAGCAACTCTTCAGCTCTCCAGAGGCTGGCTGCAGATTACACCACTGAATGTCTCTTTATGCTGTCTTTGTGTGTATGTAGCCATATAGCATATTTACGCATAGCATAGCATTCCATCATGGGTAGAAATCATCGGGATGTTTAAAGACCTTGTTAGCCACGTGTCTCTGTTACTTAGCACTTTATAATAAAACATTCCCCAGATATAAATTAGCTAGCAAATTTTGAAATTCTTTCCGTTTCAAGTCATAAGGAAAATGTCAAGGGGGAAATTATGCCCATGGTTCGCCTTATTGAATTTGCTAAATGGCGATGTCTATTTCCATAGACGGCCACATTTAATCCCTGTTGCCCCAAACCACTGCCAATACAATACATCACCCCACCAGTCTCATGGCTGAGAGCTTTGACCTGATGAATAATGGCAGCCACAGTGATTGTGGTTCCACATGAGGTCATCCAGGCCTGGACAGAGTTTGTGTAGGCCGGGAGAAGGTTGTCGTGTACAGCCACAGGGTGCGAGCGTGTGTGTGTCTGTGTGTGTGAGTGTATTCAGAGTAATGTGATAGCCTTTAGCAACACGGACACCTGTCATACTTCATTACACCGATTGGCCTCTTCATCCATCCCACCCAACACGGACCCTGCCGCATCTAAACAGTGTCTTTAGTCAAATGATCTGAAGTCAGCTGCAGCGCATACCGCAATCTTAATTTGAAGATGTCTGCTTTTGAAAAGGTTTGAAATGCCAAACACTTTAAAGCTCAATGTTATAGTCATGTGTGTGTGTGCAGACAGTTTGTTTGATGGTCCAGTCATCTGCCTGACTCTGAAAACCTTCACCCCTCCACCGTAGCCGAACTGATAAACATGGAGCCTCAATAGATACGTTGGCTTCGCGTGTGTGGATCCAGGCTGGCAAGTCTCTTAGTACACTGTTAATGCAACAGACTTAATTACAACAAATATTGATTATGAGCATTCGGGGGCCATTAAAGAGGATTAGAAGCTTATTTTTGCATTTTAAGCCGAGAGCCTGTCAGTTGAGCCACACACAGGCAGAACGTTGTATGGGATGGCACCAGATTGACCTGGGTACACTGGTAACTCTGCTATGATGGTGGCTGCTTGTCGCTACTTAAACCTAATAATGTCATATGTTGTGTCGTACTTCTTCAGAACAAACACTTTTGCTTCTCATGCACATGTCGCTTCAGTAGCCGTACCTTTGAACGCGGGGGCGAGTGTTTCTACACGGTTAAAGTAAGTCAATGCAACAAAGTCGACCAGAGACGTTTATTTTGGCGGCTCCCCCAGCGCGCTTTATTTTGAAGGTCCGTGCCGGAGGCCGCGTGACGTCACTGCGCGTGAGTGACAGCCCGGGGGTCTCCTCTGCGGCTGCTGGCGTCGCTGCAGGTTCCACCTGCGCAGGCGGAGCTCAGTTTGCGGACCTTCGGCAGGACGCGGATTCCGCTGCGTCTTTCTGTCTTGCTGCGGACTTCAGATGGCAACACGGCCGACATATTAGTCCGTGCTGGGATGTAACCGCATGCCGCCGTGCTGACGCCGTGTGCCTCCTGGCGCAGTCGAGCCCAGCCGGAGTCGCAGAGGATGCCGCGCGGTGCCGCAGGGAGCGACCGGGACGCGAGCGCCGCCCCGCGGACCCCGTCGGCCTGAAGCGATGGACGAAGGCGCAGCCCGCGAGGCCGTGCCGGACCTGAGAGACGTGGAGGTGAAAGTTGGCCGGAAGACCCCCGAGGGTCTGCTCAGGTGGCTGCGGGAGGACGCGTCCTCTCGCCGGGGAGACGCCAAGCAGAGCAGCGCGCCCGGCGCCGGCAGCGAGGAGGCGGGGAAGACGAGTTTGGATGAAAAGATACGGAAGCTGAAGATGGAGATGGTGAGTCTCTCTGTGTGTGTGTGTGTGTGTGCGCGTTAGGCTGAGGAGATCCACTTATTCTCTTTCGACTCCACTCTCATGCCTTTATGGTAAATATGAATATGAAAACAACTTGTGTTTGCACACTGTGACCGTTGCTCACCGCGCAGCTGATGCGTGCACACCTTGCACAGGTGTACAGCTCCAATATCCATATTCTGTGCAGGTTGTTTTTTATCTTATGGTACTTATTTTTATATTCATATTTTATTGCTCCAACGCGCCACAGCATATTCCTGTATGTGGAAACGTACGGGCAATGAACCTGATTCTGACTCTGACTCTGACTCTGATGAAGCCGCAGCCAGCAGGCGATTAGCTTATCTTAGCACAAAGACTGGGGACAGGGGTAAACGGGTAGCCTGGCTCTGCCCACTGTCTCTCTGGCTCACTAATTAACTTGATCTATCTTGTTTGTTTAGTCTGTTGAAGAGCCGAAGTGCACAAACAGCAAGTTGCTGCGCATGTTTTATGGGCGAGTATGTGCCAGAATGTGTTCTTGGCCGGAAGTAGTGAGTTCCTTGGAGTCGCGTGGTCGCCGTGACGTTGCCGGGCAACCAGTGGAGAGAGTGGTACCGTACATGGCATCTAACTCTTTATCTAATTGCCGTACGGTGATATCAGGATTCTCTATTTATCTTTGGTTGAGTTTACGACTAAATAGATGTACGTCGGTGATATTTGTAATTTGACTGATGAAACGTGAAATCTCTGGTCAGCAATTCAAGCTGCCCCTCACCATGCCAACAGCTGCAGACAGCTGTGGTTGCTAGGAAATGAGTTCACCACCAGAAGCCCGTGGAAACGTGACGGACTCATTGTCCATCTGTTGTCAGGTGGTTAACACTCATCACGCTATTCACATACATTTGTGGTTTCACTTCATTTCTGTACGTGCTGGGGTTTTTAGTGTGATAAACTGGTACATCATCCCTCTAATGTATATTGTTTTCCACATATTAAATGATCGTCGTGTGTTAGGAGCGGACGACACGGCATGCGAAAGGTTTTTTCTTTTGTCCAGCCAAGTCTTTTCTTTGTTTTGACAGCAGATTATTTCCTATTGAGCAGTGGCGGAGTTGTTCCATTAAACAAATATCTCTCGTGTTTACATAGGCCCCGTCTCCTCCAAACAGTGGGGGTCCGTAGCAACAATGCGCCGCTCTACATTTGACTTTTTCCCCCTCTGTGATCATGTATGTCATACATTTCTGTGGCCGTGGCACATGCGCCGCCGCCGCCGCCGCCAAGCTCCCAAACAGAAACGAGCTGTCTTCTGAGAGAGTTTCGCCAAAGCACAAATGCAAACGTCCAAAACACATTATCAGTCTGGTCAGATGTTAGAAATAGAAATTCCAGAGTTGGAGCAACACAAGCTCACGGTGCTGGCAGCCCAGATGCACTTTGGAAGCCTGGAGAGTCCTAAAGAGGAAATAGTCCTCTCCCCACTGTAACGCAACACTTCCTGAAGAAGCATTATCAGCTGTGCTTTTAGGAATGTGGGCCTATAAATGCTTTTTGGCCCTTTTGATACTATCCAATGTCTTGCATTTAGATGGTGCTCATAATCTAGCTTATTTGAATTTGCACATGGCATTGAGTCGCACGTGCAGTTTAGGCACATGTGCTGCATGTCACACTAATGGATGATGGACGTTTTGTTGACAGTAGAAGGAACAGAAACAGGCGCCACAACGTCAAGTAAAATGTGTGTTAGTCAGCCTTCATCGCATCTTCTCCTTTTCAAAATTCACGGTATTTTACCATAGGTCCTTTTATGCACAAGATAACAAAAACTGGTGCAAGAAAACACAAATGTTGAGAGTTTGCGCTGCATTCAAGGTCCCAAATGGGGCCATTCTTCAAGGATGTACTTCAGTCCTCTATCAACATCCCTGCCAGTAGAGCCGGAGCCTTTACAACCGTACCACAAATCCCTTATCATCCACTGCTGGTGCCATGATGGCATGCAGGTCCATTTGACAGCTCAATATGTAAAAGTAATGACTAAACATATCAAGAAGAAGAAATGCATATGAATATGATATTGGTGGCACCAGTTTGGATCCATTCAGTAACATCAGCCCTCCCATGTTTGTGAAGTCAGATCAGACAGAGGCTGATTGTTACGTCTCCAAGCTTTCCTTCAGCGCATTCATGTCAAAAGGGAAGGATTTAAATTATTAGGCTTTCAAATTGGAAATGGTATAGAGAAATTAACTGTTGTAACCCCCGGACACTGATAACCCCATCCAAGTGTATAGTCGACCAAAGCACTCCGTTTGGATTCACAAGGCGTTCGTCGCGAGCAGAGGGCCAGACCGATTTGTCAGCAGTGTTGCCATTAGGCAGGTATGCTGCAAAGGAGGGAGGACTGAGAGAGAAGTGATAAACAGTCACTTCCTACCTGGAGGGGAGTGACACCTCCAGCACAGAGCCGGGCTGCTCCTCCGTGAGTGTGTGTGTATGTGCGTTTCACTCGTCTGTGGAGGCCGGTGTAGTGTAACGGGAGTGCAGAAGAAGGAGTTCTGAGCGTTGCACTTTCATCACAAATCTGCTTGGTAAGATGTGCGGTGACGCGCGTGCAGAGTGTCTGCAGAGTAAACGAATCGAGTCCCTGGATGTTGCCTCGCTATTTTCTGACGCTGAACACTTTTTAGTACCGATGAGCTCCACGTCCACACAAACGCCACCTCCTGTGTTCCACAGCCATCTGTTACTCTGCTGTATCTGTAACCGCACAGCATGGTGACGGCGGGCTGCAGCATCTGTCTACCGTAAGATCAAGGACGTGTCTGTGGGTGTGTGGGCCATGTTGTCACCGCGTCGCCGCCAGTAGTGGAACGTTGCTCTGCTTCTTGTTAACTGTCAGGGAAAACAGGCTGTTATCCTGCACTTCTAATACTCCCTACAGTACTTTGACTGGAACAAACACGCTGCCTCTAACACACATAAGGCAGATGTTGTACAACGTCTTTCCCATTCCATGTCGAGTTCACAGACATTTACATAAACGCGCCGTGTGGAGTTGTTGACCACTAGCAATGTTACGGAGCACTCGTTTGATGAGCGGGATGCCGTTCTGTTTGGGCATGTGGGGATCATTCTGTTAAAAGTCCTTCAAAATCTTACTTTAAGTAAAAGTACAAGAGTGTTACCATTAAAATATTCACAAAGTACCATAAGTAAATGCAACCATTTACCCAATTTCAGGAACATATATGTTATATTACTGGACTATAATTAGTGATGGATTAATGTGTACACTACTTTAACTTTAGCTGGTAAAGTTCAGCTACTTTATATAATGCTGGGTAGTTTCACTTATAGTAATATATCATAATTTATTAGTTGATGTATATTTTGTATTAATAATTTAAATCTGCAAAGTAACTATTAGCTAAAACTATCAAGAAAATGTGGTAAAAAGTACAATATTTGCACCCAATATAGTATAAAGTAACATCAAATGTAAATAAGAACCTAAAATATTGTACTTAAGTACAGTACATGAAAAGGTACTTTCGTGGTGGTAATACCAAGAGCAACGCAAACACTGCTAGTTAGCAAATGTGAATATCAAGAATGTAGGTTTTAAAAAATTATTTTAATTTTAAAAAAGTCATCTTTCCTATTTTTTATGAAAACCTTCAGGATGCACACGGTGCATTATGGGAAAATACATGGAACGATGACGGGACAGGTTGCTGTTTAAAAGGATGGTCTAACATTGACCGCCGCTTACCAGACTGATTATTTTAATATTTCCATCAACAAGTCATCAGTTTTCTATTGACTGATTAGTCTGTAAAATGTCAGATGGTGAAATCTGCCTGTCCAAATGGAATGTCTCCAAAGCCAAAAGGCTTTTGGTGTGATCGTCGTAGCTGTCAGATATCTGGCTTTAGGCTGTCTGCTAACACACTATACCATATACATGTAGTGTGTGTGTATATATATATATATATACACACATGTACAGGCACACACTTTCTCACGCTTATGTCCCAGTATGGTAGAGAAGACTTTACAGCACAGTGAGCGGAAGGCAGATAAATGTTATTATTAATGATTTTGGTGTTGTTGTTCATCTGTGCGGGAGCGGCTTTAAAGCTTCTGTCTTTTCTCCAGCTGTCTAATGGAAGACACGCTCTCCACGGATCTAAACAGACTTACTGGATACAGAGACACTCCTTTGAAAACCACACAAGCTTGGCAGTCAGCCACACAGACACACAGACACACACTACAGGCCCTTTGTATACCAGCTGCTTTGTGCATTTCATACATGATCAGCACCTGCATTTCAGCTATCAAAGGGAGACATTCAGGGTGAATCCTGTTATTGCTCGTGGCATGTCATTCTTCTTCCTTGTCCGTGTCTGCTCGTCTCTCTCTCTGTCCTTCTCTAATCTCCGTCTTCCACCTCTGGGCAGATGAACGTCAAGTGCAAAGTCAGCTGTGAGCCGTATGTATGTCAGTCTTTGTCTCTCTGGCTAGTCAGCGCAGGATTTTGTCTCGTGAAACCTCTGAGGCAGGGTCGAAAACTAAACGTTACGGACGATTGAAGGAGCTCAGGTCATTTGGCAAATATGTTTATGTACTAATTTGTTTTCCCAAGTATGTTTCAATAAATGTGGTTCCCGAAATCAGGAAGAAAAAATGCAGCAGGATACTTTCCAGGCGGTGTTTTAATCTTGCGGAACATTTATTTTTGGCTTAAAAAAAAGAGAGAGAGAAAAATCCTGCATGTTTGCGATGCAAGACACGTCATGAAAAGTAGAAGCCGAATAAAAGAGAGGGACAAAGATCAGTCAAGTTCAGAAACGCAAAAGAGAAATATAAAAGCTAATTTACGGAGCATTCAGAGGTGAACACAGCCAGATGGAGCAGTTGGAGGTTTGTGGAGAGCCAGGGCCGACCTTCTGCTGCCTGTTGAGACTGTAGGGACTCTGCAAGGCCGCCTGTAGTCAGGCTGGGAAGGTGAAACGACAGACGGGGACGCCAGGGGACATGACAGAGACTGTGCAGATAGGGACGGGTGTTTATGTTGCTGGAGCGCGAGACAGCGAGTGCGCGTTCGTGCCGCCCTCGCTGGCAGTGATTCAGCGGCCCGTCAGGCAGCCGCGTGACATTGGGAAGCTGTTTCCGCCACACGGAGAGGTCTGCGCCACGGATGCGTCTGCGTTTAGACACTCTGATTTGTCAATGCGCGATTGAAAATACGTCCTCACGCAAACATTCCCCCCAAAAAACAGGACGACCTGGTCAGATTCTGCAGCACAAGTTGGTTTTTTGGGAGCGTGATGACACGGCACTCACCAAGACGAGTTCATTGCTGCAGCGGAGGCAGATGGGGCGAGAGCGCACAGGCAGTCGGCCAAGACTAGCTGTAAACAAGCCAATGATGTTATTACTACAGATTAGAAGGATGGCCAAAACTACAAAAATAAGGCCTAAATTGCAGCACTTTAATCCTTAAAGATATGGCGTTAGTATCAGGTCATGTGTTATTGGTGGAAAGATATGCTGACAAAGGAATATCTGGGAACGAAAGCTGCGTTTCACAGCTCCTGTGACAGCAAAGGCGACGGAGCATCCGGTGTCGACGCTCGTGAGCTCGATTCTCGTGTTTGTTGTCGGCATGCAGAGGATTTGCACTGCGACGGGGTCTCGCCGGTTCCTTCTACTTTCAAAGACGTGGGAATTGGTCAGAATGCAAATCGGGGATTGAAACACACGCACACCAGTTCAATTCCCTCGCGCAGAGCAGATCACTGCTCCTGTTGGTCTTTCCGGCTCCATACGCTCCAAAGTACGTGCACCCACATAAAGGACCGCGTCTACTTATTTTCAGTGTTGGTTTTTCTCTTGTTTGTCTCTCGATTCTTTAATCGAGTGTCAGAAACAATGGTAAATGCCTGTCACCAGATCCCAAAGTTAGTTGCTTATTTTGACTGACCAGTGATCAAATAGAAAACCTGAAAATACTCGTTTTTAACTCATACAAATGTTATAGAAGCAGACAAATCTTCACATTTCACAAGCTTCAGCAAAACCTTCTACATGACATATCCAGTCACATTATCTAATTTGTTTATTACCATTCAGTTTGTATTTAAATGTATAATTTATTTAGTTTATTTTATTCATATAATCAAATTTATCTTAAAATGAATGAAAAACACAGGTAATATAAATTTTGGCGGTGTTTCACTTGATGAATTTTGTAGAAATAAGTTTCAGAATAAGGCAGATTACTCTGAAATTAAAATGTCATTTAAGTTAAGACGAATCCTGAAAGCAAGTGAAATCTCACTCAGTGAGCAGGTTCGTTTTAAATAAAGAGTGATATTTAGCAGTATATAGTTTGCTGTGCACACACGCCATCATCAACCAGATATAAAAGGGCAGGAAAATGAGCTTTCCAGAATCCTATGGATCAGCCAGGAGGTGCATGGCCTCGTGCCTGAATAGAAAAGCTGAAATCTGCTTGGCACAAAAATGAGAAAAGATGATTAATGATGTTTCAGTCATCAAGGCTTCAAAGTCCCGGACGTCCCGTCCCTGCTCTCATCCTGACTTAAAACCTTTTGACCCCAGTTTGACCTCTTTCGTTTGACTGGCTCCTCCCTATAATGAGTACGTTTGACTCCATCGTGTAATTAAAGGCTGGAACTTAATCTGGAAATCATGAACAACAGCATAACACACAATACAAGACACAGTTGGCTTGCATGCAAACTGGGTGGATTCCACCGTTGGCACACGGACGTGTACGTAGGCGTTTTTAATTTTGATGCCAAGAAAGCATATTTGCATATTTGCATTTAGTAACACAATGTCATAAGACCACAGGTAGCACTAGTCTTGGATGTCAGATAATGAAATTAACTAATCTGACATTTGGGTAAATTTCTGCTTTTTATTTGACATTTAGACCACTGAAACAGTTCTTTATATATTACTATGGTATTATGATGGTATTATGATATCAGTCAAATGTTATTTCTATAGCACCTTTCAAACGGGTTAGTCCAGTTCAAAGTGCGTCACAAACGATAAGCTAATAAGAAAGAAGAAGAGTAGACTATAAAAACAACAAAAAACTATTTAAGAACTTGAGACCACTGCACGCGAGAAGAACGTGACGAAATGTAATAAAATAGATTTAAAAGCTATAATAATAAAATAAAAAAGGAAGAAAAGGAACAGACTTAAAGCTAAAAACTAGATAAAACTGATTAAATAAGACAAAAAAAGCAGCAAATCCTCACAATTGAGATGCTGGAACCAGGAAATATTTGGCATTTTTGCGATTAATCAGTACTTTCTCTTGACTGACAATTAATTAATTAATAAATAGACTTGTTATTATTTTATTTCCTTTTACATATGCGTTTACTGATGGACGGCATCCTGAATATTATAGTACAGCCAGAATACACACTGCTTGCATGTTTTTTACAGACTAGTATTATACATCTTTTTAAAATGGATCTAAAACTGTCAAATTAACACGTTTACACGTTATTGTGGATCCAAATAGTTTTGGTATGCTTAGGATACACATCCATTGCAACCGTTTATTGTTTTTTTTGTGCAGGGTATGAAATATGTGGAGTCAAATGGAGAAGAATGAGCAACAGCACGGAGGCGCGAGAGCGACCGGGAATTTACTGATGTCTAATATTGCGAGACAGGCGGAGCTCAGCAGCAGACCGAGCACAGGCTGGTGGAGCTGCTCCGCTTCGTTAGCACTGTGCCACCTCAGCGCTGACAGGCACGGAGCTACTTTTACTGCCGCCCTCGTTAGGCGCTCAGCCTCTGCCAGCCGACAAAACCCTCAAACCTCAAACCTGAGCCCCACCCCAAGCGACTGCAGCCGAGGACGTCGGCGTGTTTACAGCCACACACACACACACACACACAGCTGCGGCTGTTGATCTTTGGTTCGTCTTTGTCTGGCGTCTCCTCCCCTGCAGTCGTGCGATGTGTGCTTTTATGTGTGGTTCGTGTACAGTAGAGGCAGATGGATGGGATGAATGACCAGATGGAGGCGTCTATATATTTATTGTCCATTCTATGTCACTCCCTTTATTTCTTTGTCCTTCACCTCATGTTGTTAGAGCCGTGTCTGCCAGTTGACCCACACGTGCCTTCGCTTTTCCCTTAAACAAGCTCTACTGTACTGCCCTTTTGTCCAGAGTGACTTACGATAAGTGCATTCAAACTCGAGCGCAAACCTCCCCAATGTGCCGCTAAGAGCGTGTTCAGACGGCTGCAGCGCAAACGCTCAGGGCTTTTTTTTTTAAATAATCGAGATGGAAGTAAGCGATAGCATGGGGTGTCATGGTGTAGTCTGAAAAAGAGTAAAGAGCCTTGCAGGACTTTTCTGCCGTCCGACGGCAAAAAGCTGGTCCCCACAAGCTTAACCGTCTACGTATTTTTGGATTAAGACTTGGCTTTTAGTCAAAATTAAAGTCACGCTTTGTTTAAAGTTTGGTTAAGGGTTGGGGTTAGCCATGCAGTGGTTGTGGCCCCTAAGGAATTAATACAAGTCCTCGCTAGTCACATAAACCATCACGCTGCGACAGTGACAGCGTTTGGGCTAATGATGTAGGGCCATTTTACAATCGTCTGCGATGACGTCCAATACATTTGGCATGGATATCGTAGTGGGATGTAAGTAACAGAAGCCGACGGACACAGGTTCAACATGAGGATGCAGTGTTATCTAAAGGGATGGTTTCCAACCTTTGTGTTCTTTGAAGTTAAATTGCCTGGCTGTGCTAAATCTACAATGACGCCTCGCTCCACTAGTGGCATAACCGTCGAGGCTAACACTGTGCAGGACCGAGAGATAAATAGCTTGGCAGGTCAAGCTGTTGCTCTCCACTGTTTTATTGACTTAACCTGAAGGGTCATAAGGACCCTGTATGGGAAATAAGAGAGGTAATAATGACAGACAGAAAAAGTAATAAAGAAATAAAATGATTACACGGAGGGATCCGAGATGCTGGAAGACTAAATGCTTAGGCTTCGAGTTAGACTGGTTATCTGCAGGGAGGGGTGGACATTGTCACACCGAGCTGCGACTGTCGGTGTATATATATCACCTCTCAGACCTGGCTCAGACCTCTGCTAATGTATTTTGGGGAGAGATTTTCCATGACCGTCGCCGTCTTCTGCCTCTTATTCGTCATTTAGCTTTTTTGACCTACCACACACACACACACCACATTAGAAGATATTTCTTATTCTCGTTATTTCTGATTAATAATTACTTTATTTATAGCACATGATTGATTTTATTTTCAAATGTGTCACACTTTCCACTGCATCAAATGTCCATGTCTCAACAGCTTCTCCTGCAGAGAGAGTTTGTCATATGTCCCTGTTAACACTTTTAAACTGCTTAATCCATCACTTACAGTACGATTCTCAAAACCTTCCTTTCCCCCCCTTTAATCAGTTCGTCCCTCTTTGTTTTCTTTTATTTCCATCTGCAAGCTTTCCCCCCTCTACCTTTACCTTATTTGTTTCTACATTGGTTGTAGCGTATACTCGACCTGCCAGCAGCTGTTATACTTTACTTCCAAATATGGTAATCTGCAATGGTTTAATAGCATTATAATAATGTTTGCACTCGTCCCTGGAGCCAAAGCTGGACGCTTAAAATAAATATCTGCAGAGTCCTGGTGGTTCCCCAGGTCCACAGTTTGACTGGTTCAACATTTTTTCCTTATTACAAACTGCAAACTATTAAAACACAAACACACTAATTATAAACCTCAACATGCAGCTTTATTGTCTCATATCTCAAATATCCATATTTCCTTCTTCATAGGCTCACTTGCGCTCGGTGGACGTGAAGATCTTGCAGCAGTTGCTGGCGGTCCATGAAGGCATCGAGGCAGTGAAATGGCTGCTGGAGGAACGGAGCACGCTGACGAGCCGCTGCAGCAGCCTCACAAGCAGCCAATACAGCCTAGGCGAGGGCCCCGACACCTCCTGGAGAGGCTCCTGGAGCAGCCTGCAGGACCCCAACGACAAGCTGGACAACATCTCCATCGGCAGCTACCTGGACACCCTGGCAGATGACATGGATGAGTACTGCCCCTCCAGCTCAGAGTCGGTCATCTGCTCCACCACACCGCTGGTCTCAGAGGCTACTGCTGGGGGCCGGACAGGGGGAGTCACAGGGACAGGAACTGGGGTAGGAGTGAGGTCTGGTACCGGGGCTGGAGGTGGGTTTCGGGCTGGTGGAAATGAAAATGGATCTGGGGTTGGAAATGGGGCAGAGGTGAAAAGTGGACAAGGGCCTGGGGTTACTAGTTCCATCACTGGGGCTGGGAAACCAATTGTTCCTGTCAGCTCTCCCCAAGCCAAGTTAGAGGGCCCCAAGCAAGATGCTCCGGTCTGGACCAAGGCTGCAGAAACGGGTAAAGGAAGCCCTGTATCCAAGGACAATACCCAGACACAAACCGTTAAATCCAATGGTGTCCTGGAGAAACCAACCATGCAGACAGGCAGCCCAACCCGCCCCAGCCTCAGCGAGAAACTGGGAACCAGCCAGAGCCCCAAACTCAAACCTTACAAAAACGGAAAGATCGACTTGGATACTTGCAAAATGAACGGCAAAATGCATCTGGAGTACGACGCGCACTGGCGGTGGGTGCAGTCGCAAGAAGATGTGACGTTTTTGTAAGAAGGGTAATAGCAGAGGGGACTGAAGCCACCATTCAACACTCCCTCTGTAACGTCAAAGACTAGATCACTGAAGGATGGAAGAAGAGTGAACTGCTGTTGTGAAATGCACATAGCGAGGGTCTCTTTGTTGAACCACACTGGGCCTGAAAGACCCTCCTGTGACTGCACTAACTTTCTATAAAGCATTGATGTCAGTATTAAGATGGATGCACATAACAGGATTTTCACCATATTAAGCCAAACTTAGGAAAATCAAACATAAAATCCTGTGTCCTGTTTTTCTCAGGGTCTTTCTCGGCATTCCCTGACTTTTCTCTTTTCTTTTATAAAGCACAATGATCTGCCAGAGAGCTGAAACATGATTTCGGATCGCTTGACATAGTAGAACCAATGTAAATTAGAAGATCTGAATTATAATTTGACCTTCTCATCCAGAAAAACAATCACCATAAACTCCAATTTCTCTACTTAAAATAATATGTGGTGGGCTCTCTACAACCAACACCACCTTTACCTCCACTGCTAGATCCTATTGTACTGCTTTTAAGTTAGTAGAAGACCAAAGTTTTCCCCTATCAATCTATTATGTCTGAGTAACAAATTCAATTTTGATTTAGACAATATAACTGAACACTTAATGGTTATAGACAGTGTTTAAAAAAGTATTAACAAAAAGCAGCTTTTGATAAAGTCTGTGAGCGTGTTTCTCCCCGAACTCGTAGCTGTGCCTGAACAAAAAAGTAGAGAATATAAAAGAAGAGAAGACGGAGCACTGAGGTTAGTAAAAGATTCCCTCTTTGAGAATGAATGCACCCACTGCTAGCATTTGTGTCTTTGTGGAGCTAATACCTTCAGTGCTTAACCAGCCACCTGCAATATTATATATGTTCAGTGATTCGCAATACAGCTACTCTGTGCATCAGGTACTAGTCGTGACTGGTTGTAGGCAAATACTGAACATGGCTGAATTTTTTTATAAGCAGCTGTTGTGCCTGATTGGTGTAAACCTCAACTATATGCCTGTACTTTCCCTCCTGAGGTGACCGCACTGTCGTTGCGATAATCCCAGTTGTTTTGACCGATTACAGTTGCATTATTTTTGCCTCATTCTGGATTCTGCTTGCGTGTACAAATGGCTAGACCCAACCGTCTGTGTGCTCTCGCCATGCGAGTGTTGACCGGTAAACGCGTCAACGCTGGCTGGGCGGATGTTGCATGGCCTGCGCCGAGAGCTTTAAGACCTAAAAAAACAAAACGATCGGAGAAGAAAAAGCAATATTTCTCAAAGCCTTTCTACTGGCTTACATAAGCATCCTCTTCTCAGCAAATGAAATCTGTTCTTCGGGAGTTTCCACGACTACCGACAGTCAGAGGATGTGTGTGTGAGAGACAGATGCCGACTGCCTGCCCGAGCACAGCTGGCCCGTCAGGTTCGAATAAGAATAGACGACTCCCAAAGGTTTCCACGCATTTTTTTTAGCTCATTCATCACAGCGTCTCCTGCCGGTCTGCAGTTAGGCATGTTGACGCCGCAAGAGTAGTGCAACGCCTTTGACAAGCGGAGGGGAACATGTTACATAAACAGTAACATAACCTTTTAGAACGTGTCAAAAAAAATGCTCCTCGTAAAGAGGTTTGGCTTACCCTCTGTCCTACCTTACATGACTTTTTTTTTTTTTTTTAAACCATCCAATTGGCCGTTCGCTAAGCCCCCACTCCCTTTAGGTTGCTACGCCTGTCAGGCTTTTTGTTCTCGCATGACACACATATATATATATGCAGTTAATAACGTCAATGCTGAAGATCCACACATCAAAAATAATAAGTAACGTTTTAAGTGACAACTGTCACCGACAGATTTCTCAGCTGACTTGATGACTACCCGAGAATGTTAGTAGCCTACTTATTATAGGGAATGTTACACAGTGGATATGCTAGTCTTGATAACTTTTTAACGTAGCCTGTAGCCCAACGACGCGCTAACTCTTTGCCCTGGAAGTAACTACTGTAGGCATTAATCCAGCTAGTCAGACATGCCAACAATTATACACACTGTTTGATCCAGCCCTTACACCTTTACAGTTATTGTGCTTATTGTGGACCAGTGCACACCGTTCAACATGTGGAGAAATCCAGAGCTTGAAAGGCCGTTGTTCCTAGGTCAGGAGAGCAGGTTTATCAGAGGGTCTTTCACTCCATGTAAAAAGTGCTTGTTAACTGCGACTGCTCGCATATAATGCACCTAGTTGTTATAACGTGTTGACTTAGGAGCCACCTCCAGCCAATCAGTCAGTCTGCTAGATCTCACTGTAAAGAAATTCTGTCTTCATAGGCAGCTACAGTGAGATGTTAAACTCGGCATCTCCATTTGTTTGAGCCACTGAAGTGTTTCCGCTCGCTTCCGCCGCCTGTCTTTCCACCACCACACTGGTTTGATGGAAATGTTCCGTCTGTGCCAACACACACACACAGCACCATAGAGCCAGCACCACAGAAACAGCGACCGCAGGCCAGACCTGGACACAGGCAAGGAAAATCTGTGCTCAAACTGGACCGTGAACCCTTGGATGGGATGGAACATTTACTCACAGAGCGGGGGGGG
>JAVQJF010069240.1:0-33353 GCA_036023855.1 Gadopsis marmoratus
CTTCACAGGCTACTGCAATGTAGCTGTAGATGGAAGAAACTACAGCTTGAGCGGCAGCGTGTTCCCACATCTGGTTTTGGACGTTACACACACTCTGTGCTTCCTGGACATGTCCAATATAGCTGACATTGGCATGCTGACAGGTAATAAAGTAAATTCTGGTATATATTATACATACTATACACAAAATGAAGGTTATAGTTACCGTAAGAATATAGCTTGCTTGCATGTAGGTGAAAATGTGGAGGTTCAAACTTATTTTGGCATTTAGTGCTGTTTTTTTCTAAACACACAAAAAAATGTAATCATATGGTAGCGATTGTGGTACTTTGCTGTATCCAGAATTGGCATTTTCATCAAATGTGTATGTAAATCATCCTTCAGGTTCAGCAGTGTCCTGGTGGCTCGGACTTGTCTTGGCCACCGTCCATCTGTGGTACCTCAGCATGTATCGTATCCAGAGGACCCAAGACCTGTTCATCAGGAGGATGTATGAAGGAGCCTTTATTGAGCAGTCCCTGCTCCTCAACACCCGATTCGACATCCAGACCAAAAACAGGATTAAAAAGTAAGTGTCTGTGGTGTGTGTGTGTGTGTGTGTGTGTGTAGGAGTAGTCCTCACAAGAATCATCTAAAGCATTTTGGACTGGTTAGTTCAGGCTATATTTCTCAAATTTGCAAAATTTGTCATGTCAAGTTTTAGGTCGCCTGATACTGTGATGTTGTATCTGTGTGCGACCATGTGGCACGAGACCTACGATGAGATGATGAACATCATAATCTCAATATTCAGGTGAGTGACACGGACTCCTTTTATGCAGGAAAATCCTACGATACATCATCCTGCCGTTCCCCTAACTGTTGATTCTCTTAGTAAACTGTCTCTTTGGATCACAGGGGGTTTTGAACACATTTTGGTCTGCTAGAGATAGCATGAATTCACTTTTTTTGCTTTACAGAACTTCAACATATTATCTACTAAGAGAATTTGAGCCTTGCAATTCAGTTTAGAGCTTAGTTTCCAAGAGATTGTGTCCTTGGCCCAGACAGTTTCAGCAGTGTACTATTAAGAACATAAAAATGTACTTTATTTCAGTGGAGTTCCTCACAGTTCCTCTTTACGTTTCTCTGAACACTGCAGACTGGACAAGTACAGACCAAAGACAGAGCAGCCAAAGTTCAACGATTTCACCTTTGAAGCCCATATCTACTTTGATGATGCATTCAGCCATGTCGAGGGGAGTCGGGGGCGTCACCTCAACAAATACGCAAAACACCTTGTGGAAATCTTCACAGAGGTTTATGGGTAAGAAACACGTTTATGTTTAGAAGTTATGTTGCATTTATAGAGTCTTGAAAATGACCATAAAGTCCAGCTCTGACTTGACAGTGGCGTTTGGCACAGCACCAGAGGAACACATTTTTCAGGAAGTACAAATTACTATAAAAGCATTCTCTCATTCTCATCAGCATCTTCACAAACATCGACAAGAGGTTCTTTAAAAAGCAGCAGAACATCCCTGATCAGAAGATCATAAGGACGCCGTACGGAGGTCGTCTCGTGGTCACCATGCCTCACGGGAACAGCATCGTGGTTCACTTCAAGGACAGAGAACTCATCCGTCACAAGAAGAGATGGTCACAGGTAGGAAGATAATGATACCATTTACAGTTCACATCATATTTAGATATGTGGAGCTTTAGCTTTTATGCTCCAAGGTCATATTGGAACATCCTTCTAGTTCAAGCCCAACATTGCTTGAACGCTTGAATCGTGAGAATGTTTTGATAATTGTTATTTCTTATTTTCCAGGTCATGTACCTTTACTATCTTCTGGGCTGGAAACTCATGGCCAAATATTACGCACGCTGGCAGAAGGGAGAGGACGAGGCGCAGCTGAAAGCGGAGGTCCAGGTGAGATAAGAGAAACATTTTTGTGGATTTTTTTCACGAGCTTGAACACACATCCACAGTATTTCTAAATAAAACCTACATGTTAAACAAAGCAAACGGTGCCTGTTCCTCCAGAAAGAGAAGCACAACACCTACATCCTGGCTTTAGACGGGGACACAGACTTCCAGCCGGCTGCTGTGATGTTGCTCATCGATCGTCTGAAAATGTACCCGCGTGTCGGGGCAGCGTGCGGCAGGATTCACCCCACTGGCTCAGGTTGGCACATTGCACAGTTTAGACGCACTAACTAACAAATGAACAGATAGCTTCAAGATCCACCATTGGTGTTGAGGTTTACATCGCCTCTGTATTTCCGCTGCAGGTCCTGCAGTGTGGTTCCAGAAGTTTGAGTACGCCATCAGTCACTGGCTGCAGAAGACAGCGGAGCACGTGATTGGCTGTGTGCTCTGCAGCCCCGGCTGTTTCAGTCTGTTCAGAGCAGAGGCACTGATGGACGACAACGTGATGAAGAGATACTCCACCAAGTCCAAGGAGGCGAGCCACTACATCCAGTACGACCAAGGTAACAGATGTTGTTTGTCAGTGCTTCCTGTCTCTCACTCACGCTTGGTGACGGCGTTCTCACTCGGTCTCTCCCATCTCCCCTCACATGTACGTTTTCCGCAGGTGAGGACCGCTGGCTGTGTACTCTGCTGCTGAAGCAGGGATGGAGGGTGGAGTACAACGCAGCATCGGACGCCTACACCAACGCACCCGAGGACTTCAAGGAACTCTACAACCAGGTGAGTCCTGCAGCTGGTCAGAACCTTTCATTTAAATTATGATGGCCACAAAGTGCTCACAAAGATTTGACGAACTGATATATTTGCTGCCGATATTCAGAATCTGCATATCAGAAGCGTATATGAGAGCGTATATTAAGTCATGCTCATGATTACTTGCCATCTTCAGCGTCGGCGATGGGGACCGTCCACAATGGCCAACGTGGTGGATCTGCTGGGCTCCGGCAACGTCATTTCCAAGAGGAACCCGTCTATTTCCACACCCTTCATGTTCTACCAGCTCTTTGCCATCACCTCAGCCACCCTGGCCCCTGCCACCATCTGCCTTATGGTTGCAGGTTGGTGTTTTGTGTTTCAGCACATACAACCTTTTGTGAACTTTTGAGATCAACTTGACTTCAAATATATCTTGCAAATATTTCAACTGCGCTTGAATAAATGCAAAAATAAAAGGCAAGAAGAACATGTCACACTAATGTCTATGTGCCTCCTCTTTTGTGGTCTGCAGGTAGCTTGTCCTTCCTCTTTAACATAGACGCCAGCATTACCCTGGTCCTGGCTGTGATACCTCCTATCATTTACCTGATTCTTTGCTTCAAGCTGAAATCAGACACTCAGATCACTATTGCAGCAGTCATGAGTGTCATATATGCATTCCTCATGTTGGTGGTGACGATGTCCATTATAGGTAAGTTAATTTAAACAGGTTTAGCTTCAACACATTATTATATTTTATTCAGACTCCTTCGACATCTTCTTAGAAGCGCTTCTTAAACCTGCTTTAATTCCAAGAACTCTCCATGCATTTATCTTTCTTCAGGCTCAATGGTGAAGGATAAAACCATCCTGACACCCAGCAGCATGTTTGTCATCTGCATGGCCATCATTTACATCATCACTGCGATGATGCATCCTCAGGAGCTCCAGCTGGTGTTCCACGGCTTTCTCTACATCATCTGCATCCCCAGTGCCTACCTCCTGCTCACCATCTACTCCATGGTCAACATGAACAACGTGTCCTGGGGCACCCGGGAGACTAAACCTGCCACTGAAGCTATAACGCCTGCAGACACCACTTCGCAAACAGCAGCCCAAAAAGGTAGATACCAGATTGAAACTAAAAGAGTCTACTGTCACGCCACTCAGTGCAACACTAGTATTGTTGTTTGTGCTGACTGGTCTGAATGTGATCTTCATCCTTGCAGCCAAAAACACCTTCCACCGACTCTTCTCGTGGGTCAAATGTTGTAAAAAATCCAGCCGGAGATCTGGAGCCATGCAGCTCAGCGTCAACCAGGACAACCTGATCCCAGAATTCGACCAGCCCCAAAACACGAATGTGGATGATATATCGATCCAACAGGAAGAACAGAGGTAAGTTCTGAAGGTGGAACATCGATTGAGACGCAATGCGTCGGAAATGAAAAGTGTGAGATGATTCTAATAATTTTCCTGATTGTGTTTCAGACAAGTGGAGCCTGTTTTCGACTGTCCTGCCCAATGTAAGTCCAAATACGTTCCAAGAATCAGCGTGATTTAGTTTTTGCAAAACATTATGAAACCCGTTTGAACACACTTGCAAACGTGATGTTATCTAATACCCTCTGAATGTCTTGCTCTCCTCTCCAGGTTGGGTAACGCAACTACAGAATGTGTCCAGTGACATGCAGCTGCAGGAAGACTCACTCAACCAGGTGTGTATGCCTTGTTTTTAGCAGGTTTGCATGATTATCTGCCTCTAAGTCACATTTTAATCACCTGTCGAAAGTGATGCCCACCATATTCATTTGCAGAATTTCACGTTTGAAGTAGTAAATCTTTTGTTATTTGCCTAAATATGCACAAATGTAATATGGATTATTACAAACAGCACACTTGATGCACGCTACACAAATATTTCACTTTCCAAAGGGGCTTATAATGTTGCTAAACTCAAACACCAAGCGTGATGGTGAACTTAAAATGTGTACATAAAGCTTGTTTCCTGTCCTATCTGTATGGGCTTTAAGCAGCTTCAACATAAAGTAAATTTACAGAATAAATAACTGAAAGGGTTTCTGTGTTTCTCTGCAGGAAGAGGAGGACTTTTTTAAAGAGCTGCAGGAGAAGTACCTGCAACCTCTGGTCGAAGACAAAGAGGGACAGATAAAGATAACCAATGACCTGCGAGAGCTGAGAAACAAGGTAGGTGTGGGGAGCTGAACTACGGCACATATCTAGCAGGAAATCACTGTACAGTTAATCTCAAATGAATCCCATCTTTCTCGCCACACACAGATAACCTTCGCCTTCTTCATCTTGAATGCCCTGTGGCTGGTGGCGACGTTTACCCTCCAGCTCTTGCAGGCCTCCTTCTCCATCGTGATCCCCTTGGTCAGCCTCAACCTCAATAACACCGGAAAGGTCATAGATGTCGATCCCATAGGCTTCATGTTCATCCTGGGGTTCGCCACATCGGTTGTAATCCAATTCTTGGCCATGTTCTACCACAGGTAACCACTTACTTCAAAATAAAAAAAAATGTGTTTTCTTCAACAGGAATGATTGATTTTAATGATGTTCGTATTGCTGTTTTTTTAATTAAATTAAATTAAATTAAATTAAATCTAACTTTGTTCATCCAGAATCTACACTCTGATCCATTATGTGGCCTTTCTGGACACAGAGCCCATAGAGCAAAAACCTGTGAAAGAAGAACCATACGTCCCAGGCAAAAAGGTATTTACAACTGTTGTTTCTGCCACTAGTGCTGCTTCTTTTACTACACCTGCTGCTGCTGCAAGCCTACAACTACTAGTGTAACAACTTGAAATGACACTAGGACTATCAGTAATAGTCATTCTCTTTTTATTGCAAAGTACTAAATGGCACCAAAACTCTATGAGGAAACAGCAGTGAACCTGTTCTCTGAAGAGCACCTTCATAATCGTGACCTAGACCAAACATTCTTAGAATTGATTTCAATCTTCATGGACATGAGCAAGGTTCCACTCACTCTAATTATTAAGGCTTGAACTACGTAAGATGCTAATAGCATATAACTTTCTTTAATTACTTAATTAAAGCCAGTGGGGACTTGTTGTACAAATTTCCTCCAGCCGCACCCTCTCGCTACTGTTAATGGAACAATTCGTTTAGTAACCTGCCAGAAGTGTTTCAGGTGTGGTGGCATTTACAGCATGTGCACTCACTCTTTGAATCTCCTCCCAGATCAACTCCGTGTCCAACGTTAGCTCCCGGTCGGAGGAGGAGTCGGATTATGATGACAGTGATGACGAGTTCCCCTCCAGGTTGTACAGCAGACGTCCTAATGGAGGGACTATGGTGTAAACACAGACTCACAACCACACACTCTGTAGCCCTTTCAAATATCCACTGGTATTGACCAAAAAATGTCTTTGTTACGTGTGTTATTTATATTTTCTTTATTATGTTGTCATGTCCAATTTATTTATAAAAAAAACTATCATTCAACCAAATGTCACAAATTGATTTGCAGCGAACAAATGACAATATCTGGATGAAATTGTGAGAAAAAGGAAATAACTCATGGACACAACAAGAACAATACAGTACATCCTCTAAAAGCAATTTGTGCGTGCGTGCAGATTAAACAAACCCAGACAACATCAGGCCAATAAATGTTACACTGTTAATGCTATTTATGAAAGTTTGGAATATGTTACACTGTAAATATCAGTTTTCTATGATTTTTCTACTCCTGTGTTTAATGAAACTCTAATGTGAAGAGGAAAGAATGAAGTTAAGGAACAATATAGACAATGTGAATGCTTTTGCTACTGTCGCTTCTAGTGGTGGAACAAAAAGTCATGGAAATCTGGTCGGAGGTTGGGCAAAACATTACTTGAATCCTGAAGATCAGGGAAGTGTTAAATCAGGGAATCTTTAATGGAAATGACAAAGAGATTAATTGAAGGGCGGTCTGACAAACCTGTCTGAAAAACTGTAAATACTATACTGTATGACCAGGACAGCACACACAGTATAATATTTTCTGCTGTTGCATCACTCTTCGTTGTCTTCATCAAGGTTTTCCTTGCTGTCTGTATGTTTACACTGTGTTCAAAACATCTTGGAAGAAATGTAGAAATACAGCCATTTTGTTCTGTTATCCTGGACATTTTTATTGCACAAGATATAATACACATTTTTCATAAATGTGTCCCCCGACAGTAATAATATGAAAAGAAGTGACATTTTGTATATTTGTTGTGTGTTGCTCGTGTCACCATTTTCTTCGTAAAAATGCTTGGATGGTGCAGAAAGTGGAAAAGAAGCTCAGAGGAGGAACACTGGCCACCAAATAAGCAACGAGCATAACCAAATATTTGTTTGTATTTATTTTTGAATGAAGGAGAAAAGCTAACTAAAGTAAAATGCTGTTTGTATGTTGCGTAATTGTATCTTTTAATGTGATAATGAGAGTTGTCTGTTAGAGGCTGTTGTGCTTTGTCTTGTACTGTGTCCTCGTTTCTCAATAAAGCACTTTATGATGATGTATTTAAAAAACCAGCGTCTTAATAAGGTCACCCTAGAGTCGACACCCTCTCATTTTCATTTTACATGAATTCCTATGGCTGTAAGACTTGTAAGACTGGAATAAGACGCAGGGAGATCACGCACCTGTAGTCCAGCCAGCCAGGACATTCACAAACAGAGTTTCTGCATGTACAGGTGGAGCTCCTGTGAGCAACTACGCCTAGAAATTGATGTGTAGTCATAAATCAGAACACGCATCATCACTTATAATTAAGATATATTTAGTTTTGGGGTGCACACGCACACAGACGCCGCTGTACTTGTGTGAGCACGTGTGGTCGTATTAGATGTGACTGAAGTGATTCAGCAGTTAATCTGCAACTAAAATGTCATACAACTAAAACCATATTATATAATATTCCATTCTATGAAATTTCATTTCAATGTCATTCCATAGATCAATATTTTCTGTTATCGCTATGATACATAATCTTACCAGCTGTTAAAAAGCCTGGGTATTTATAGGTTAAGTGTTAATTGGATCCTGATCCGTGTTCTTCAGTACTCGGTGCCTGATGGTGAAACATTATTTAGCACACAAAGCCTTCGGTAGACCTAAACAAAGTCTGACAGCCAGAAACCCTTATTCTTTTCTTATAGTGTTTTGTATGTAATTATTCTAATGCATTTTGTAAAACATCCATGGAAGAAAATAGTATCAGTGTTGATCTGCTGTAACATGAAGGTTTGGACGGGTTATGGACCCTGCTGGAGTAAAATACTAAAATTCAAATGCAGTTTTCAACCAACAGCAGGACTTCAGAGAGGACTGATAAACCTTGATACAAAATGTTGAATGCAGAACCAAAGCAAGATGAACGCTACTCTTTGGCCTGGTTAATGTGTCTGATGGTGGACCTTCCCCCCAGGTGGCCCCGGACATGTCAGGAGACCAGCCGGTTTGGTTCACCCGCCACGAGGTTGCCAGCTTGCTGGAAACCTGCATTTAAGGATAAAGGCAGATTTATAAAGAGACATTTCTTGGTCACTAAAAGAGCGTTGGGTGACTAGACCCCCAGGAAAACAACAAAAATATTACTGCTACTAACAACAGCAACCTACTCGATGTTTGAGGAGGAGGAAGATGATCGATGATTTAATTGAGCTTTCTCAATGTTGCCAAAATGAACAACTTTGAGGATTGTAAAAGGAACAAAAGGAACAATGAACACACCCTGGAGAAAGTGGGTAGGACATAGAGGTGAGGCCCATTCAAACAGAAAACGAATGATTCAATTAAATCTGCATTTTCACAGTTAACAAGCAGCAGAGTTCCCAGAGTCTCAAAGGTTAAACAGTGATACATTTTTAATACTATTATAAGGTATACAGTATATACACAATATATTACGCTTGTTATAAGGCAGAAACCACTGTCATGGCTTGGACTCGTTGCACAATATACCTGACTTGCTTGTGCTTTCTACTGCCACACTACTGCACATGCATATTTATACTACTGTCTATACTGTATATATCTGATCTGCATTGTAGTGTATATACGTATTAATTTCATACATGCAGCTGTCTATTCTGTAAATAATGCTGCACTATTGCCATTACTTGTACTTATACCTGCACTTACACATTGTAACTGCTGCTCATGTTCATACTGTGTATATATACACCCCTTACTGTTTTACTTATTGCTTCTATACACGTGTACATTACTCTGCACTTTTCTGCCTTTTGCACTTCTTGTTAGATGTTAAACTGCATTTTGTCTCAGCACTTAAACTCAACGACACTTAAATTACATTGACAATAAACATGAAGTCTATTCTTATCTAATCTAGTATTATAGCAGTTTTGGGTTTTTTTGAACTAAACTGGTCTTGCATTTAAGTGTGCCTTAGATAATGTATGCAATGCATCTGACAAATGCAGTACAAATTACTGGCAGGACAACAAAAGACTCTGATGAAAGAGACGTTCAAAACAGAAGAAGCCAGTCCAGTTCAGTTTCAACAATGGAAAGTTTAATTCATGTGCATGTAAAGTACAAAGTACAATCTCTGGCTGCATCACATTCTGTAATTAGCACTTGCATACTGTATCTGTTTCCTCGTAGCCATACCCACGGCTGGTGCCCGGTTTGTGATCAGTGGAATGCAGAGTGTAACAGTTTAACGTTGATCAATGTCATGTTGTGGTGTGGCACTGATTCACCACACAGGTAAACACATTCTGCACGTGTCTGCCAAACAGGAACCATCAGGTGGACAGCCTGGAGGCAGGGCTGGACAGGAACAGGCGGGTGCTGCAGGTCAGCACGAACAGGGGTCAGCTGGACCACAGAGTGGGCAACAGCCACAGGAGCGCTTGTCGGCCGGGACGGCGATTGGGGATCAGGAACAGGTTTTGCCAACTGGGAGCTTGGTAGCAGTGGATCAATTCAAGGGCTGCATCCTTCTAAGGACGAACAGAGCGTTATTAAATGAGATGGTCTGGTCTACGAATGATTTCCTACTTGCATAAACGTTGCTCCTGTCGCAACCTTGATAGCTGCGGTTGCAGTTTGTAAGGCCCCTTGGATTTGTATCATTAGCTATTGGCGTGAGTTGAAACTCACTAGATTTAAAAGTGTCATCCTGCTCAGCCGCTGATGATAAATGAATTGCAGCACGTATCACGTTGCAATGATCATTCGAAGACATCAAAGACCAGATAGTCAAAATGTCAGCTGACTTATGTCAGTGAAATGCCCACGGTCGGCATTTAGAGGCCTGAAAGTCTTGTGTTTTGACTTACAAGCTGCTTATAAAGACTTAGAACATGGCCTGAACGTGACCTGAAAAAACATTTGTGTGTGTGTGTGTACTTGTTATTTTAAGGGCTTAGCTCCGGTTTGTTGTAAAGGCTAGGTTAGGGGTTGTGCATGTAGCAGTCATAGTGGAAGTATTTTGTGAGGGTGTGAAATGTTGCAGAGGCACAAGCTGGAATGATACTTAAAATTAAGGGATTTGAATCTAAGTCCACTTTTGTAAATGCTCCACGTGCGTACAGGCACACCTTCATGTTCAGTGAATCACTGTGCACTTGTTGTATAACGTTCGCTCACACAAAAGTTTTCAGAACATTTTTAAGCAGCTTCTGTAGGAATATAATTGATTATACCGCCACAGCTTGTCTTTAGCTTACCAGCTTTGGGAGGTTTGTAAAAACTTTGTAATGTATCTAAAATCATAGAAAGTGAACCAGGCTGAGGAGACAGTAACGAGGGAACGCGGGACAGGTGAACTCTGGGAGCAGGTGAAGCCAGTCAACAATCAGGGAAACACAAGGGCAAGAACAGACGGGACACTGAGTCAAACAGGAGAAACAAGGCTGTAACCCACAAAACCAGAAGTACACGGGACACGTAACAGAAAACAGGAAATTCTCGCACATGCACAGATCATAACATTGAATATGAGATGTATGATGGATTAAATATACAAGGTGAATTTATGTTTCGTTAAGAAAGCAAAATACATTTTATGTGAATTCTGAAAATGTCAAATGTGGGAGCTCATTACAGAAGAGTAACAGAATTAATCAGTGACATCTGTGAGGTTTTTGGTGAAACTGACAGCAGCTGTGGACTTACAACAGCCTCAGAACCAATAAATACAACAGGTGAAACTTGATAAGGTAAGACAACAAAGATTTAACCAAAGAAACTTCCACTCAGGTTTTACTCAAGTCAAACCACGTTCCAAACATTTCTGACTTCATGGGGGTCAAGGGTCAACCCCTAGAATGTTATTTATTTACAAAAGCATCACAACCAATAAACAACAGAGTTCTCATTGCCTTTTAACCCATTAAGAAATTATGCAAAGTGGTCAAATGCAAGATAAAGTGGCGGTGTGTGTCAGGTGCTGTGTGTGGTTGGAGAAAGTATGCATGAATGTAAAACTGCTTTGTACTTTATCCTCATCTCTTGTTCCATTATCAGACTGGACAGACAGCCAGCAGAGTCCAACAAAGACTTGATGGTTTTCCACTCTGCAGTGGATTCCTCCCGGACTAAAAAAGAGAAGAGAGCAAAACAGTAGAGAGAATAGAATATGCGTAAAGTTACATAAGTGCATTCCACATACTAGTACTGCTACTGTATTGTCAGCATCTCTGCCAAAATAAACAACGTCGCGTTCCGCTGCGCATTCAAACTTATCTAGGCAATCAAAAACCAAACATTGCAGAAGCTTAAGTCTTAATTATCTTAACTGAAGCATCCAGTGATTCTCCATAAAAACAACAACAAGCAGTATAATTTTGCCAAAATTAACCTTGTAAATATTTTTGCAGACAAAATATATCTGCAGTGCTTGCAAGGAAACTAACATCATGAACCATGCTGAGCTTTTGTCCACTCTTATCCACTAGGGGGTGCTGTTGAACTACCCTAAATGACACCTGAGTGGGAAGATAGGACATTAGGACTAGTGGGGACATGGTACTTTGAACGTTCCCTACTGCATACATCCTGACATTCTTTTGTACTTTTGCTTTCATATCGTCGCATTTATTCTTGAGTAAAGACGAGTGCCCGGATTACAGGAGCGCCCCCTTGGTCTGGAGGCTGCACTGCTGCGCGTGGTCAGCTGAAGAAGCTCGAAATGTAATCGATACACTCCGAAACTCAAATTCTGAATGCAGCTGGTGACCAGGAAAGCACACTAACAATAACATCTTTTTAGAAGTTTGAAAGTTTAATATTGAGCTCTCTGATTGGACAGCTGCTCATACCAAGAAATATATATATATATATACACAGTACACACAGAATGTATAATACACACATGCCACTAGAGAGCAGCAGCAGCACGTAAGAGAAATAATCATAATAATGTGTTGCATGCACGGTTTCAGACCGGCTCGCCCACTGAGATCTCAACACACCTTCCATTCAAACAAACTGGGAGCCTCGGGTTGCGAGTTTAACCCTGAAGCCTTTTCTATGTGATGTTCCAACAAATCGAAATCATGTATTGACACAGACACTGCGTGCCATCTTAAGACACTGGATCCTCAGCGTCACCCTCGCAGAGCCTGTTGAGTTACTGTCAACTGAATCGAACATGTCTTCCACAAAAGGATAACTGCAAAACCTGCCTGTCAGAGGATTTAAAGTTGTACTATTTGTTTATACAGCAACACGTGATCGTGCTGTCCGACTGGAGTCAGAATAAATAACATCTTTGTTATTTTCATATTTTTAATGTTTCTGATTCCTCAGTGTTTGGCTTTTTGTGTATTTTAAATATTACGTTTAATTGGTCATGTTGGTCATTGTTGGCATTGTCACCTCTTCGTCATCTTTTCATTTTCTTTTTCTATGCTGCTCATTATTGGCCACCGTGTGCGTCAGCCTCCTCTGGTCCCAGCTGAGGCTGGATCCCTGTATTTCTACATTCTCACTCTGCGTTCAGCACCGATGGACGTAAAAGAAGCAGCTGTTTTCCCCAAACATGTGCTGAAACACTCCGTTTCCCCCAAACCAACTCTCACCTAACGTTTCATCCAACCTGACAAATCTCTATTATAATAATAAGAACTTTATTTATGCAGCACCTTTTAAATACAGAGTTTGCAAAGTGCTTTGACAGACAAAGCAAAAAACACGATACACAAAAAACAGCATAAAAGATTAATAATACAATAAAAAGAATTACAACTCATAAAAGACAATACAAAAACAATATAAAAATGATATCTGGATGATATAAAGGTCTATAAACATGGGTTTTAAGAAGTGATTTAAAAGAGGCCTTATCTCCTCAGGCAGGTCGCTCCAGAGTCGAGGGGTCCTGGTGGCAACAATTATTATGAAACTATATGAAAATTATTATGAATGATTATGGCAAAAAATCTTTAGAGGCCTCTGATATTCTTGCTTTTAGCTGCTCATGATGGTGTACAGCATCCTGATGTATGTCTTGGTTGTTCTCGCTATTAACATGCGATATGCGTTACGGCTGAATCTGGAAGCAGCAGACGCTGAAGGAACAATGTTGGGACCTTTTAAATCGGAAAATCTGAAGTTGTGATGCGAAGGCTTGAACAGGCTCTGACGTGTCAGTTCTTAAAAATACTTTTTAATCTTCCGCAGGCAAGTCAGCGAACAATAACAAGCGCGTGACAGATGTTTGCCTCTGTGATGTGAACGTCCACGGTATTATGACACAATAATAGATCCCCGGTATAACGATCGTTTGGAATGTTCTGTGTGTTTGACAATAGCAGCAAATTACAGTGACGGAATAAAGAGATGAAAAAAAGATAGTGTAATATCTGACATTATGAATCTCAGGTATTTCGAGGTGACTCATAAACAAGTTAACATTAATGAAACTGAGGAAACCACACAAACAAGGCGTTCAATCGGTTTCCGCACGCTGAATAAGATTATTTATTAGTTTGGTGCTTTTAGTGTTTTAGGGTTTACAGACACAAGAAACCTCAAAAGTGAATGTCAAAATGAAAGGAAGGTATGTTTCTTATTGTGAAATCACGTGAAAAGATTTAAGCCAATAATGAATGTGTCTTATTCCTTTGTGCCACAGAGCTCCATTGTTGTCACACACACACACACCCTCCTGCTGCGACACATACTCACTACAGGACCAAATGTGGATTAGTCCGCCGTTGAAAATAGTCCCCAACAAATTTGCTATTTCCTCCTGTTTGAGTAACTTTTGCTAAAAAAAGGAAACCATTTTTTCATTACTATTATTATTTGTTTTAGGAAATTGTTTAGTCTTTTTAAAAGTATATATATGTTGTGCTCTGTTTTGAAAGATCTCACATGTTCAGCAGAGAGAAATGGACAGGAGGTACTGAGAGTCGGACTGACGCGTTGTTGGCTTTGGTCACTCTCAGATAATCCGTCCAATTAAAACAGAAAGGACCCAGAAGTGGCAGATGTGAAGCAGCTGCCATGTCTGTTTCAGAAAGCTGAAATCAGGGAGACGTCTCTACAACACACGCTCCCTATGTAACGTATTATATGTATCCCTGCCATGGAGTTTTATATTTTAGGTCTATATTTATTTATTTACATGTATCTGTATCATCGGTTTCTGAATGTGTCGGACTTCACTTCTTTTCTTGCATTCAGCGACATGAAACCAGGACAGTGGAAATGTGACCTGCTGCTGGCTTTAATTTAGCGCCTCGATTGGCCTGGATCAGCTGACGTTTCTCCACCGTTGATGTATTTAAGCATATGAGCGAGTTACGATGGAATAATTGACAATAAGCTGCAGATAATGACTTCATATAGTTTAATATGCTCATGAAACGCAGCTCCTCAGTACTCTCAGAGAAACTCGACCGCTTTGGGTTTGGTGCTCGCTAATCTCAGGTTTGTTTTTGATACCTTTCTTTGATCCTCCCGTGTGGTCCGATCCAACAGAAGAGCTTCTGCGGCTCCAACTGCTGAAACCGTGATGCTGGTTCTGATAGAAAGGTGTCAGAACACACGGAGCACCGCGGCCTGTTGCATATGGAGACGCTCGGGGTGTCATCCCGTCTGGATGTTACGGCTGTAAATTGCTCTACTTTGAATAATAATTTGCACGTGATATTTTTATATTATATTATAATCATATTACATTCCAAGCTACTTGTGCTGTCAAAAAATGTAGCCGCTGAAAATGGGATTTTCAGGGAGCAAGCAGAAACGTTCCACTTGAATGTGAAAACATCTGTAATAAACTACTGTGGGAAGAAGACAAACATATTTTTTGGAGATTAAGGCTGATTCTGTGGTCGCATTATTTACTGTATGTGCCTAAATAAATACTGTAGGTCTTAAGTCAAATGACCACAAACCAACTGGCACAGAAAACTCCAGGTCGTGTTAAAACAGCACAAGAGGAGGTTTGCTGAAAATAAGTACTTACTTTTCTGTGTGCGAGTAAAATACAAAACGACTCACTCAATTCACTTTGAGTTCAGTAACTGTGCGCCTGCACACGTATCAGCTTTTCTACATGTGGAATTCGTACTTTGCCCTTGCAGGTTGGCATTTCGATTCCAAGGTCGTGAACTTTTTATGGTCTTTATCTGTCTCCCTTACAACGAGCACATTTTCCTGTGTTTTGGCGCTTCACAGCTGGGTCAGCCCGCCATTTCTCACAGGTCAGTGGAAGGTGCGCGGTGTGAACGTTCCATATTTGTGACATGGGGATCTTTTTTCTCAGGCATTTTAGCTTAAACCTTGATGACAATTACTTTATCATCTAAAAATAACTGTGCATGGGAATAAAAATGTCCAGCATCCTGTGTGTTTTCTTGTGACAACAAGAGGCAAAGAAGGCAAGAAAGGCCTCGTACATACATACACGAATCACACAGCGAGGAGCATTAATCGACTGACGAACGCGACTACAATCACTCTTATTGTCTTATTTCTTTGTTAACCCTTTGAGGCCGCAGCATTCATGGCATAAACAGGCTCGTGATGAAAAGGCTCTGTTAGAAAAAAACTAACCTTTTCTGCATTCAAAGGTTCACTTTGGTTTCCATCCTTGGCTCCTCGCCTGCAGCAACAGACACATTTTGGGTGTTGCCATTTAATGACAGGCTGAACGCGATTGTGCTCACGCTGCCGTGACGATGACATCTGGACGGGGATGAAGCGCATCATGTTCAGTACTTTGTTATCTCTGCAGCCGCAGCACAGCAAGGTGAACACACAAGGCAGAAACATGGACGAAGACAGGAGCTTGCCCAAGTGAGTAGACGCCTTTTCAAAACTGAAAGCCGGACACATCTCAAAGATTTTATTATCTATTTGATCTGTTGTTACTAAATTAAATGATATATTAGTGAACATTCACAGGAGGGATCAATTATTTAGAGACGAGTTGAGTAACAGTACTAACCGCCCGTTTCCTCGGCTCCTTTTAAAGTACGACATCTAGTGATGTTTCATTAAGAGAAAATATTTTTAAGCTGATAAGCAGCTTCGCCTCCTTAATTACTGGCTTCTTCAAGCAGAACAGTTGAAAATATTTCATTGTTATATTATTTCCAGTGAAAGTGGATTAAGTCAAAAACGGGTAGATGCACCTGAAAGCAGGAGACGGGAACAAAATGAGAAACTTTACCCAAACAATAAATTTTTATTGTTACATATATATAAATATATATATATCAAAAGATACAAAGAGTAGACACAAGCTAACGAACCAGTCCAGCAAGTCTTCCTTTGCGACGCTCATAAAGTTCAGTTTTTGACGTTTTTTTTCCGGAGGCTTCAGTTTGTGGTTTTGCTGTATTGCATTGTTCGTGACACTGAGAGAACATCCCCCACATCAGCCGAGGAAGTCTGTCGGCTGATGTTCACATTCATGTCTAAATGTTTCTTTTGAGTGACAGGTTAAATATTAACATTCATGTTTAGACTGGGCGACGCTTTAAATTGCAGTTTCCCGTTATCCTTGAGGGACAAACAGCTGCATCAAATAAAAAGAACGAAAAAATAAGGATGCGTTGAACCTTTTTGCGTCTCTAACCAGGAGGCCGTGGGACACCTGCCGAGAGCTCCCGGTCATCGAAGATGAACAGACGCCATGGAAAATGATCAAACTACTGAAGATCGCTTCTCTCTTCATAGTCGCTGTGATTGTGTTTGGACTGGCGCTGTGTAGCAAGGTTTGTTCTATATATACTGTACATATATGTACGCTTTCTGTTGCAAATATTAAATCAATGCTTGGTCTGGCATGGGGATTTTAATCTGAATTGAATCGAGGCTTTTAGTGGGATTGTGTTGGATAAATTACATTTATGTGTCTACTTTAACAAATCTCTGAATCAGAGGAGAATATTAAGCTGTTTTCTGGGGGAAACTTAATAACTAACAATTCAGCCACTATTACTTGAGTCATTTTGAATTCTATATCTGTTCATCTGGCACTAATCATTCATGATTCTTTTGTGATCACGGTGTTTTACCGTGATACATTTTAGCACTTCAGAAACGGTTTTAAAGTCATTTGTCCTGGCGCTCTGCGACTCCCTCTCTGATTGTGTGACGCACTTCTATCTTCCTGTCTTGCCTCGACTTCTCTGTCCCAGACGTCCTTCCTCCTCCTCATCACCTTGTCCAACGAAGGCACCAAGACCCTGCCAGCTGAGCAGAAGCTCGTCGCCCTGCTGTGCATCGGCTGCTCGCTCGTCGCCTCCAGCGTGCTTCTCTTGCAAAAGAGCGTCTGGAAGGCGTGTTACAGATCCTCAAAGACTCCGGCAAAGAAGACAGTGGCACTGGTGAGCAACATGGACGTCTTAACTGTCCCTTTTCGCCGTGTCAAACCCGTCAAGCTGAACCTCAACGGATGCTGATGCAATACAGTCTGGGTCGGACCAGTACCATCAGTCAGACTTTGCAGATGAAATTAAGTTTTGGTTAAATGTCAAACTACAACTTGAAATGCCTTTTTACTTTCAGCGAGTTTAACGGGAATTCTGTTTTATAAGGAGTAGTTATAGATGCACTTTGACTGGCAGAAAATGGTGAATAAGGGTGGGAGGTTCCGTTTTCAATCAAGTGACAAACCAAAAAACCCCAAACAGATTCTCTAAAAGTTATGACGTTTTCCTCGCAACTTCTCATCATATTTGATATTGTTTTTAATAATAATAATAATAATGATAATAATAAACTTTATTTATATAGCACCTTTCATACAATAAATGCAGTTCAAAGTGCTTTACAACAAAGATATTAAATACACAATAGAATGCCATAAAACAGTAAAAACAGTTAAGAAAAGTAGAACCTGGAATGCTAAATTTAAGATAATGTCTAAAATGTCTGTGTAAAATTTCAGAATAGTCTCACTGATTTTCCTGGACTAATCACACAGAGTCCCATTTCAAAAGATGTTAAAACCTGTCCAGAATTTTGTTGTGCATAGGTCAAGAATTATATCTCCTGCTATTAATGAAGTTAACTGGCGTGCCTCATTGATTTAAAATTAATTCATTTTTACATTTGTTTTTTCTGCCGTAACACAGTTTTATCAACTATACCACACCAGATGGGCCCTTTACCAAAACCTCTATGTCGAAACATAACACCAAGTGTGTATGTGTCAATGAAATGGACATTTGCTGCAGCACACAAACACACGGCACATCCTGAGGGAGTTCACTCATATTAAGAGAGACAATAACACCCAATAATATGAAGTGGGCCGGAACAGGACGAAGAATATCATCATTCACTCACTTTTCATGTCGTTAGACTTGAGCGTGTCGCTGACGTCCAGCGTGGCCATGCCTAGCAACACGTCCGACTTCAGGGTCTGGTGACTCCACACGCGAAACACCAGTTTGCTGAACGGAGTCACAATCCTGTTGACACAAACACTTCCGTTGATACGTGCAACACACTGATACTTTTGGATGACAGAAAGAGCTCTTGTAATCTGGCCCTCTAAGCTCTTACTATAAAAAGACTTCACCAGCATTTCAATCACAGTTTAAAGCTCCGTAACCTTTCAATGAGCACTATTTCCCCCTCTTTCAACACCGGTAATCTGCTATTTTCTGAATAACAAATTACAAAATGTGAGCTTGTTTGATGTCACAGCTCCCACCACCTGATGCCTGAGCAGTATATTTTATGAGGATTAATTAACTTCATCAGGTTTTTCTATTGGATCAATCATTTGGTAGGTGACAACGCTGTTTACAGGCTTTAGGTTTGTGTCAAAAAAAAAATAAAAGGAAACTCAAGAGGTTTGTGTCAGAACCGCAAACAAAAAGTCAACAGCGCAAACAAGAGCGTAACCGCAAAGGGAAAGTGAGGACAAAATTCTGATCAGTGAGAGAGAAGATGGAAACAAAAGGACATATCAAAAAAGTAAAAGACCAGTTGTTTACACAAATAACTGCAAGTTACACATTTCACTTTTAAAATGACATTTATTTTTGCTTCAGTGAGTGTTATTCTCTCAAATTCTTACTTTTGTTTGATATTTAAGTAGGTTTTTTTTTTGGACACAAATCTCATTCCATATGTGTGAGCAGCAAAACCTTTGTCTTGTTGCGAAAGCAACCCACAGACAAAGATCAGAATCTAATCGGGGACGAGTGTCTATTACCATCACTATGACAGCTGCGTAGCTAGCACCCACAGCGCCCCCAGGAAAAACATTGGACGCATGGGCTCAGGTCTGATTACATCCCATAGTAAACTTGTTATGCAATAACTCTACCCCCATGTGTCCAAGAGAAACTGTAGGAGAACTCTATATTAAGAAGGTCCCGGTGCACAGCAGAAGATCCTGGACAGGCTAAAATTAAGAGGACATCTGATGTGAGAATATGTTGGACTGCAGGAAGTGAAGTGGTGCGAGTACACTAGATGTGCAGTATATGTTTAGAAGCAAGATTCCTGATGCTCTCTCACCACTGTAAGGCATTTTCCTTACAGGTGCCAACCACTTGGAGATATATCTTTACTTTACACTGTACACACACCATTACTCTGACCTCAGAGTTACACTACAGACAAAAACCTTCCCGAAAACCTGTCCTGGTGACTCAAGACATAAAACTGCTGAGGTCAAGACATGTTGATACAGAAACCAGCAAGTCCATATGATTATAAGGAAGTCTATTTTTGCATGCTTTGGAGAAACTGGACAGTTTTCTGAGGAAATCATAATGTGCAATGCTAAATACTAGTCAGCAGTACATTTTCAAGATACGCTTCTTCCTAAAAAGCTAAACCCCAAATCACTTCACTGGCTCCATTAATCCTTTGGTTCAAACTCGGGGGAATATTAGCAATCTCCTAAATAGCCAAAATGTTTTATTACACCAAGACCATCAACAGTTTAACAAGTACCATTATATTCTTGATGGGCAACTGAATCTATAAAATTGAGACCATTTTTCCTTAAGAACCTTCAATATTTTTTGTGCTGCATCAATAGTGGCTTGTCACCAAAGGACAATAATTTTACTGTACTTTACCTACACCAGGATATTAACAAAAATGCTAAGTGCTCATAGTTCCTTTTCGACACTTGGAGGTAAATCAGTCAGCGTGCGCACACATGTGCTCTTTGTTGTGAGTCAAACCTGAGAAAATAAGCTTTTGTGAAAAACAGCTAGGGTGGTTTCGAGCCACCTGAAATACCAAGACTAGTGACATTTAACATATTAGGGTGAATAATAATCAGGATGAGATGTCTATCAAAGCTGAGTGAAGTGCCTCTCTAAGATGTTTTCTGCCAACGTTTGAACATTAGAATTCACTTTGTCTTATGTGGCAGATCCCACCCAGCATGCAGCCAACTGAACATTTGGATTTTAAACCCAGTTTAACACAGGTGTGGTTGTCACTAGCAACAGAACAGTAAAGTTCCGATTATCATAAATGCGATCAAATGTCATATGGGTCTTGTAATCCCGGCAAGACTTGACTCACACAGTGAGTGGCTGCTTCCATTTGGGGCTGTGGGTGTTGTTGCATTTCTCTGTTTTCTTGGACTGGCCGTCGACTGTCACTTCCACATATGGACTGGGACCAAACCAGTTTTTCTTGGTCTCTTTTAGTTTTGCTGATAACACTGAAACAGGGAGAAGGAACCATGCAGCAGACAGTCAGTCATGTTGGTGCAGAAAGAAAGAATAATTCAAGAACAGGGGAAATAAAATTTATATTACACACACACACACACTGCTAAATGAAAAGCAGAACAGAGGAACATGACTGCAATAAAATCTGGATTTTACCAGTTGAAAAAAAAACAGCGCAAAATGTATTTAGCTGGTGAGGCAGCAGCGATTTTCACTCAGGCGATGCAGTGATGGATGACCATCACCACACCATTAAAAACACACAAGGCAAAGAAGACGGGGCAAAGTTTAAGTTCCCACAATAGGTCTTTATCAGAGCAGGCATTTTGTCGTGTCATAGTCATTTGACAAGCACAGATGTTACTAATAACATTCATTATGCCGCCGTTCTATTACGTGTCCCAGTAAGCTGTGACAATGTGTGAATGTTTTTTGCCTTGAAGCTCTGTTCATTTTAATAAAGGCTGAAGACTTACCAATGATTTGTAGCTGTGCCTTCATAGGGTAACCGTTAGAAGTGCCCAACTTGGTGACTCCACTGGCCATTACATAGGGCTGGGATGAAGGCCTGCAGCACAGACAACACATCATTAGGGTAGAGACAAATCGGTGTCCCACTGCTGCAGATTTGCAGCATACCTCAAGCCTACCTCAATAACTAAGGACGGTATGTTTTACCAAATACCACCCCAAAGCTTGCAACTCCTTACAGTAAGCAGGTAAACAATAGCATTGCTTTAAGCACAATGCAGTTTCAACTTCATTTATTCTAATAAACCATCACTTTTCCATTAAGAATTAGAATTAAGAGTCTGGTTGAACATTCAGACACATAATACTGACTGCATAACAATCAGTCATTCATTAGAGGCTGACAATGTAGACTTTCAGGCAAGAGGCGTGAAAGAAAATATGACTAATACATTGCATTTGTGATTTCTGATTAAATCTAGGCTAGGACATTTCCCTTTGGAGGTCAAATACACTTACTGTAAATCACTTTGGACAAAAGCATCCGCCAAAATGAATGTAGTATAATTGAATAACGCTCACACGGAGGGTCAGTCTTAATAGACAGAGAGGCTACATTTATAAATTGTCTTCCCTTGCTGTAATCTCTCCTCAACACTAAGACAGTTTTATCAACTGTTGACATTTGCATAGTAAGACGAGAAGAGACTGACACGGCAAACGAGCTTGCCACGTGTCAGAACGTCATGTGAAACACAGAATTTGCACCATCATGTAAAGGTAATAAAAAGGAGATCAAAAGAAAACAAAGGTCAGGCCTGCAGCCTGTGAAGCCCTGCTTATGCAAACTTTAAAACTCACTCCAAAATACATCCTGTGACTATGATACTGCTCTGTGTCTGAGGGCCAAATGCCTCTTACCAACCCCTGATAAAAAAAAAGAAAAAAAAGAAAAGACCATGAATTAGCCACTATGGTATGCTAACCAAACCATTTGTAAACACTGAGAACTTACATTTGCGGCTGTTTTACTTATTCAGTGCTCAATACTGAAGATGAAACTTAAGGACACACGTGTATCTTTGCCTCTACTGTGGCGGATTGTTCCTGGTACAATTTTAGAGACATTATTGTAAACTGGCAGCTCTGGAAAATAGCGAACACCTCATGCTTATGCTTTCAGTTTTAGATCAGTGGAACGCACACAAAACGCACTGTAGCTGCAATGCAAATTGCATTTAAAAAAAACAACAACAACAAAACAGACAACAGCATTAATTGGTTTTGGGGATAATTTTCCCTTTAACAGACGTAAACACCAGTCTTTTATTGTTTGTGTGACAGTAAAAAACTAAAACATTCACCACACAAAACAAAAAAGGCACGTCAACAAATACAAACTCTGAAAACCCAATGCCAAATTAAGCTGCACCACTGACAAATGTGTCAAAGAGAAAGACAAGAGGAAACACTGGTACAGGCGTCAGGTCCTGTGGTCTTTCCTAGAATCTGGGTCGTTACCTTGATGCGTCACTGAATAATGCATGTTCCTCAGTCTATCTTGCCCAGTATGAACAGGGCAGAGCAGGGGAGAGTGAGAGAGAGCTCCTGGGTCAACTTTCCTTTTGGCTACTGCTTAAGTCTGCACATGGCAGAGCAGGAGAGAGTGAGGAGCTCCTGGGTAAACTTTCCCTTTGGCTACTGCTTAAGTCTCTGTCAATAATTCAGTGCAACTGCTGACTTTGCAGCCTCGCGAGGAGGCCAACTGCGTTTTGGGGATGAGCTTATTCGCTGAATATTAAACCCTACAATGGCCTGCCTTGGCTCGGATTTTTTAAACCAGCTAAATAACATCGTCCACGGGCCAGCAAATTGTGTTTGGCGAGTCTGTGAATCGTTTTAAATTGAATTTGAGCTCAAAGTGCACCATTTCCTTGGCCACAGAGCTCTGAGATTGTTCTCGTATTAGGGTGTTAGGCGCCTCAACAGCTCACTTTCAACAATATCACCTGAACCTCTCCAAAGACCAGCAAAATCGCTACAACTTGTCTAAGCGTCATCAGCTATAGGCTAAACTTGTATTCTCTAGGCTGTTAACACCATGACTAAGCCACAAACCAATGGTGCTTATTGTCAAAACACACCTTCATTATGACTTAGTATGATATTAAGATTAGAGAAAACAAACAGGTTCTTCCATTATGATGCTTCAAGGAAACGACCCTCAAGTGTCCTGTGTCCATTTGATGTTGACATCAATCACTGTCCACACTTAGGTTAAAAAAAAATTACAATTTGTTAAAAGCATTCAGGTAATTCATGGGTTGTTCTATTGTTTTGAAACACACCCCAACAGGCACATACTGTATGTCACGAATTCAACGCAGTCGCCAACTAGATCGCCAATGGCAATCAAACATGACTTTGTGCCACTCGGGTGGGTCAGCAGATCACGTTGGGAGACCTCAAGACATTTTCCACAACAGGAGGGAAGAAAACAGCAGCCGGCCTCTCTGTTCAGTAACCAGATGACCAGCAAACACTTGACACTGCCTGTAGAGAACAACAGCGGCAGGCTAGGACACGCACCGACACAACCGACCTTGCCAAGAAGCAAATGACCGTTTCTTCTTCCTCTTTGCTTATCGATTTCTCCGGCAGAAACTACTATTATCCAAGGAGGCAAAATGATGCGGTCAGAAAGTCAGAACAGCTGCTGGTAGGGGGGGGGGGACAGTGGAAAGCAGGAAGCGTGTTCCACAATCTCACAGACTTGTAGTTTAAATGTAGTTTCAGTTATTAGTGATGTATAGAGTGGATTACACGTCGTACTGAGGAGGGGCCTACCGGTGCTTTCTAAAAGCCCCATAGTTTGTGTTCTACAACGCATTTAGTTTGACCGGAGAAGCGCGGCAACACCAAACTACCACATTTTAAATGGCGTTCGGCGTTTTGTTCTCTCCATAGTGTGAGAACGCGTAGCTAAGGAGGAACCGCTCTAATCGACTTAATCCCAACCGCGGTAGCCAACGTTTGACTTCGCAATGATTAACAGCGGTTGGCAAAGATTGCATAATTTAATCCAACCAGGAACGGATAGCGAGCTAACGCTAAATCGGTTAGCCGTACAGCGAGGAAACAGCACGTCCCGGTTAACTAACTTAATGAGCTGCACTGGCGCTAAACAACACGTTACGGTGGCGGCTGGGTCACAGGAGTCGCCGAGTACGTGTTGAATGTCAGCTGGCCACCAGATCTGACAGTGTCCCCTGCCATCCCAGCCTGGCTAACAGCTAGCCCACTAGCTAGCTCGTGTCATCATCATGGCTGGCTGGAAATTTCAAGTCCGACGGCTATAAGAAAAGCAAAACAAAAGAAACAAATACGACCGGTGAGAAACCTAGGAATTGGCTTCCGTCGCTTACCCGGATCCGAAGGGCGGCTGTAAAAACCAAACTGGTGACGCTACAGTGAGCTCTCAGTCCTGCGTCTATAGGATGTTTAGGTTTCAGTCGGCGCTTCACTTCAAGGAAGAAGAAACTTCCACCATCTTCGTATGCTCACGTCACGTGATGGAAACAAGGTGGGGCGTGCGCTTCTCCCCTTTTCGCGCTGTGATTGGAGCAGGGTGGACCAATGGACGGGCAGCAAATCTGCTGATGCGTTTAGGGTCCTTATTGCAGCCGTGTCCATTAAATAGGCGTCAACAACACAAAGGATCAATATGTAACAATTGTTTTCTATGCTGTTTTCGCATGCCGTATTGTTTTGTAGACCAAACGTTATAATTATGTTTTCTCAAGCGGCATGGAAGTATATTTGGAAGTGTAAGTGAGTATTTTCGTGTAGTGAACGAAATATAATGATAAAGTTGTAAAATAATTGTATAATGATGGCATTAGCATGTGTCTAAGGCAAATTAAAACATAAATAAAAGCGCGTGCATATATAGTTACACAGCACGACACGTTTTTGTATCAGATGTTCACATGACGTCTATGATTCTCCACCCCAAGTGATATCGTGAACCCTATTAAAGTTACAAATATGTACTTAATGTCACTGCAGCAACATCTTTCGATTCGTTTAAAACTTGATATTACACAATGTACTCAATGAAATTATGCATTTCTGTAATTTTCTCCTGTTCCTCGGTTTTTCTATTTTACTGCATGTGTTGTTAGATATTACGTTCCAAATGCCACCAACTACAAACAGCAGATGGCAGTGTTGTACTTCACAGCAATATTGCTTCCTATAAGGTGCTGCCGCAGACTATAATATTAATCAACCATTATTTTTAATGATTTTTATATATATATTTTATATATATTAAATATTATATATAATCTCATTATATAATTTGCATTTATTTAGCTTTTTGTTGCAAGCTACATGGTGGCTGTTCATGTGTCAAAATACCAATCGACCGATATTTTAATTGCCGCCTTTGCGAGGTCAGACCCGCAGAGAAGAGTAGGATGATACCGGATATAACCCTTTCCGTTCAAATAAAGGATTCAAACGTCACCATGAAGCAATGTTCATTGCATGTATTTCAAGTCATATTATATTTTCAGTACGTCGCCAATCATGTTCTCTCCTTCCACACCAGCAACTGATGAAAATGATGTTTCTATTGATCACTGACTGCTCATAAAGCTGACTCGAGTGGCTAATTACCAAAAATTGGTAAAAAAAATAAATAAAGAAAAAAACATTCAAAAGGTCAAATTGAAATTGAAATTATGGAATTGTAAAAGTGTAACATTGTGTCTAGTTTGGTTCTTTAATACGCCGAGCAAACGCGTTAACGTGGTGTTTCCTGAGTGTTTTATTTTGAAAGTGACATCAGGACTGTATGTATTTGCTGCTGTGCCGCGGCTTTACTGCCGCAGCCGAGCGGTCGGGACTCGAGATCGGCGAGTGTTGACAGGAGGACATGACACCCGTCTCTGCTCGGAGAATGCAAGCATGGGGATCTTTGGAGGAAAACACAGTCTGACAGCTCACTCAAAGAAAAGGTAACGCGACAAGTCTCAGCTTTTCACTCAAACGACAGGCTGCCAGATTCTCGGGGCAGTCCGGGCGTCACTCATTGCGGTGCTTTTTATGAGGCTTAACTTGAATGGGGTCTTGTGAAATATATATACACCTCGGGATGTAATGCAGTTTTACCCTCATGAAAAATTACTGTGGCAAGTCAACTGCTAATATACAAATGTATCTGACAGTAGGACCGATATTAATATAAAAAAACAAAATCCTAACTTCTATGTCGAAGCAGTGGGAACATTATGGACATTGTAAAGCGTAAGTATAGAGCAAAGTGCACAACGACATGAATTACTTTAAGATGTGTATAGATTGAGCTGAGCACTGTAGATATTGTCGAATGCATGTTCCCATGAGATGACTCTAAGAATATTATAGGACATTTGTTTATTGTCACAAACCCTGGCTTGTTGCCTGGTTCTACTTTGCAATTCCAAGTACCATATGAATAGAAATAAAATACAGTAGTGTCGCTGTGATTATCCCCACTAATGTGAAACACAACAGTTGGCAGATGAGTTAAAAGTGAATGACATATGACGGTAAAGGAAGCTGTTGTGGTTTCCTGCCATTAGCAGAGCTCTGAGACTCAATCAAGCTATAATCAGCTTCTAATTCAGCAGCTTTTGTAAAGTAGCAGTCGTGATGGAGGATTTGACCTTTTGTGTAAACTGAGCTGCAGCAGTTCTGTTCGTACTAAAAAATGGAACCTAAATATTAATGGCTAAGGGTCAGCTTCCATTGAAACCACTCCCAATAAAAAAAAAAACAATAAAAACTAAGCTAGAACATCTCTCTTACAGACATATGCAGTTTGATAATCTAACAAAGCAGTGCAAATTAAGCAACGGAGCTGATTTTCAGTGCATTTCTCCCATTTGACATCGTCTACTTCCACAGCACTGACAGAGAGTAAAACAAGGCAGAGTACATGAGGTAGAGATACCCAAGGCTACCTTAAACCTGCGCCCAGCAGTCTGCTCCCAGCAAGTGCTTTGTAATTTGCATTTCTCCTGGGTGATTTTCATTCACTTTTACATGCACATTAGCAATCACCAGTAAACCCTACATACTTGCAGGAGTTGCTCTCTCTGTAAAAGTAATTTCATGTTACTTTGCTGTGCCCGATTCGTATAAAAAAAGACCTATGCTGTTTATATCTATACTTGTTCTTATTCCTTAGTTGTCACTCTGTGTAATAGAGTGACACACAAATAACATGGCTCTGCAAAATTTGTAAGGCAGCTTTTAGTCTTTTTTATTTATTCTATTTTATTCTGCCAGCAGAGGCAATTTCCATGTGTGCTTTGTGTGTTTCTATCTATAACTGGCTCCATTTCAGTGGTGTGTCTTCAGGAATCCTCCTTACCCCCTCCGCCTAGTGTTTATCAAGTTGTAATACTCACACCCAAGACATTGATCTCAGACCAGCTCCTTACTTGACTTTTGAATACTTCAGAATGATTCCTGGACTCTACACTCTGACCGTGCATCTGCCCGTGGGAAACTTTCACCCACACCCTATCACTGTCTCAGTGTCCCTTTGACTGGAACAGCCTGCTCTTAACAGGCAGCTATCAGTGTATTAATAGGAGCTTTGGCTGCTACTTTGGTCCCAACCCCCACCCCTTCATAACACAACAAACGTGTGCTTATTTTAGAGTCAGTGGGAGATAACTGACACATCAGGGTTGCATACTAATGGGGCGGTGCAGGGGATAGCGTGCCAGAAATCTCCTATCATTTTTTCACGATAGTAAATGATAGGACTCCACTGGAATTTCAATTGTTGAAAATGAGGATTTAAAGCCAGAACCCTCATCACATGCTTGAGTCATTAGCCTTCATGAACAATACCAACTCCCTCTATAGAGAGCTGCAGGGATGATGTATTTTTGTGGTCCAACATGGACGCTTGCGTCGCCCTGGTTCCCTCAACAAAAAGTCAATGGGGTTTCACCATTGGGTTTTGGATTATTGCAGAAAACAAAAGGTTAAGATACATTTTGTTTAGAAGGATAATCGCCACAGATGAACACCACTGTTATGATTTTTGAAGCGTAAATGTAATCACCAGAAGCTAACGTTATATACGAACTGCGCCACGCTCGCATGACTTCAGCCACCACTAAGCTTCCAACTTGCAATTTGATTTCTACAAAAGCCTTTTGGGAAAGTTTGAGTCAGAGTAGTTTGCAAGAGCGTGAGTATGAACACAACAAGGCTGTAAAGAATGAGTAGATGAGATTCTGTGCTCGGCGGGATGACGTTTAATGTCCCCGACAACCTCTGCAGTCTCATTTAGCCGCTTGTTAGCAACTGCCCTTTTTAAGACACGTAAAAGCTTCAAAATCCACGAGTCAGGTATGACTTATTTTATGTTGTCCAATAAAACGTGAAAATCTCTCAAGCTTGTGTTAACCACAGACCTTATTTCAGACATTGAACTGAAAACCCATTCAAGAAATCCTCTGACTTCCAAACGTGTAGCAAACATGCTAACTCATTTCAGGGTTTTAGGACTCATTCCTACAGCATTCTGTTTGTTTTAAGCTATAAAGCGTTCGCAAATCTTACTTTGTTGCTCCTTTTAAGGGATTCGACACAGCTTTAACAATGGGAACCGTCGTGTTGATGAACATTTTGAATTGCATTCTATTTTTTACAGTGATGGGTGAGTTTATTTTGCGAGAAAGCGAGGTAAAGACAGAGTGAGAAATAGTTAGCGTACTCTCAGGGGGAAACTAAGGCTAAAGACCTCAGTGAGATGAAATGAGAAATGGAATGAAATTGAATCAGTAGATGCTTTGGTGGTGAATATGGTGTCAGGCTGACCATATCTGAGAACTGTGTCAGGGTGTGCTGGCTCCCACACTGCCTGATAGGTGGGGGAGACTGCTAAGGCTTGCATGGTTAATGTTATATTGGTGCTGATCATCTTCTCGCTCGCCGAAGCCTACGAGCATCGACAGTCAGCTGTCTGGTGGGAGAGCTTGCGTTTGGTTGGATAGAGGAGTCAAGCAGATGTGGGGGTGATCATATCATGGTTTAACCATTGTGTCTGGGGAGCAATGCCTCTATCTATTCTCTGTTCTGCACTGCCTTTGCTGCTTTTATAGCCCCGGGGACAAAAAAACACAAAAAGACACCGCATGGCATGCTCCAAGCTGAAGGAGCTATTTTTGGGTCCAGCTATGGGAAAATGACCAAGTCCGTAATCACTCATACATGGACAGCTCGGTTTGCTGCTGCTGGTTTGCTGGCTCTCGTAAGTGATTTTCAGCATCAGAAAGTAAAGATAAGTAAAGATCCCACATTCTTAAGGAACTTAAGGCCAGAAACACTGGAATTTACCAGTTGGGGACAGAAGACGTATTCATAGTGGAAAACGGGTACAGAACCCCCCGAACCAAGCGAATGATGTCCAAAAACATAACACTATCATGTACCAGACATGTACACCTCTTTAAAGTTTAACTTGGAACCGGCATCCAGAACATTTGTTCTATGAAGGCGCAGTGCATCCCTTCTTTTTCAGTCACCACCTGCCTGCAGGTTCAAGTACCCTGTTATTGAACCTCCTTGTGGTCATTGCATAACATGAGCGTTGACAGTTTTTTGGCTCTCACTGTGCTCCTTTTTCACGGGAGTTGCATTTCAAAGTAGCTGTCCTTAAAGATACATTGTTCTTTATTTTCAATATTAACATTGAATCAATTCTAAATGTCTATAATGTGAATTTTGTTGACACTAGTGAGGAATTTACAGAAATTGATTACCCAACTCTGAATGTCTGAGGTACCTTTTAACCTCTTTTAGCCAATTGTTTTGGTTTTGCCGCACATTTAATGTATGTGTGGCAGCTGATTGTAGCGAAAACCTGGTGAAGAAATTAAAAAAAATCTTGCTAAGCAAGCTAGGAGTTGTTGGAGACCACACCGGACCTATAATGAGACAAATTATTGAACTTATGCTCAAAAGGTGTCCGGAAACAAAAGAACACTAATGTTGCTTTGTGTCGACTGGACGTACAAATAATAAATGGTTTAGTATAGAGTCAGTCTAGACCTGCTCTATGCGAACAAGTGCTGTGAGATAACCTTGTTGTGATATTGTGCCATATAAATAAAATTGAATTGAATTGTATGGATAAAACAAATGTTTGTCAGCACCTAATGCCGTGTTTCTGACACTGGAATTGGGGGTGCTGCGTCCCACAGGTTTCCTACACAGACAATCCCACAGTGGGGCCTTCTTTACACATTGATTGGCCAAGTGTGTGGAGGTGAGAGATTAAGGCTGGGTTTGAACGTTTCTCTCAAGCACTCTCAGTGTTACTGCTTATTTGTGTCTTGTGATGGATATTTTTCTCAGTTTGTTGACATGTTATAGACCAAACACTTAATCAGTTAATCGAAAGGATAATTGATGATGAAAATAATAGATTTTTCACTTAATTCTGTCATAATGAACTTCCTCACCTTTCAATGTCTAACGGAGACTTTGTGTTTTCATATTAAAAGGCTGTAGAGATGTTAGCTGTGCCCCGTCCCTTTGTGCATGTGTAACAATGGCTTATTTTTAACCTGTTAGTTTTTGGAAGTGGAGAGCGGAGAGCAGGGGCGGAAGCGGTTGCAGGGTGACAGAGGAAGGTAATGGCATCCTCCTGAACCTCCATCCTTCCTCCACCTTCCCTCACATATACAGATATACATTCACATACACTCTTGTGTATGTTTGTGTTGCGTCTCTGTGCTTCTCTGGATCCCCTGCTGGAATATACAGATATAAGTAGGAATCATGTGTGAGCAGATGCACACTGACACACACACACACACACACACACACTTCCCTGGTCCAAGAGGGAGCTCTGACCTATAAGACAGTGAACTAAACTAAAGACGCTTGTTAGATGGAACTTGAGCAAACTGTGGAGTTATGAATTAAATGTCAGTGCTGAATCTTTAATATCGCCGAGCAGATGAGAAACATCGACGTCAACGTTTTTTCAAGCAATATTGCTCAACAATTTTGTCTGTAGCTCCCGACTGTGAATATTTAGACCTCTGTGATAGCAAAGAGAACATCCTCGTGCTTTGAACTGGTGGTCGGACAAAATGAGCAATTTGAAGATATCCTCTTGGAATTAATATCAGCAGATGACTTGGTAATGGAAATAACCATTAGTTGCAGCTCTAGTTTGTGGTATTGGGTCTGCGGAGGGTCTAAAAAATGTTTGTCCTCACATAAATGGCTGTTTTCCATATGATAATAACTTCCTTGATGTTATAATTTACCAGTCCTTTTCGCTGCATCACCACAAGCGGTTTCAAAGAAACTCAGCATGTAAATGAAGATTAGTATTTCTCATTCTGGGTCAGCTCTGCAGTATTTGGTTAGGCATTGTGTATATTTGTTCCCTCTGCTATGGTGTTGTGCGTCTGGTATTTAATCCTATCTCTGTCAAACACTCACATCTGCAGCACAAACCCTCTGATTGTTCCTTTGAGTTGTATTTGCTTTAGTTATCTTAAAAAGAACATCATTTATAATGCTATGCCACACCATTTGTTTTTACATTTAAGCTTTTAGTCCAGTGTGTAGTGCTTGCCCAAAAGCAATTTCATCCAATTACTGCATTTGTTAAGTCAACTTAATATTATTCATTCCCAATACTGCAATAGCAACATATGCATTAATAGTTTATTTTGTACACTGTGCACAATTATCAGGCAAGTTGTATTTTTGAGGATTAATGTTATTATTGACAGTTCTCTCGGCCAATCCAAAATATTAATAAACCCCAAACCTGAATATTCAAGAAAGTAAAAGTGAGGATTTGGCTTTCTTAGGAGAATAGCTATGTGTGCAGAATTATTATGCAACTAAAGGACAAACGACAATTTTCCAACGACCAACCTTTTGTGTAGCAGCAGCAACCACAGCCTCCCAGACACTGTTCAGAGAGGTGTGCTGTTCTCCTTCACCGTAAATCTCCCGTTGAAGAAGGGCCCACAAGTTCCCAGTAGGGTTTAGGGCAGGTGAGGAAGGGGGCCATGTCATTATTCTTTCATCTTTAAGGACTTTGCTGGCTAGCCACGCCGTGGAGTACTTCGATGCACGCGACGGAGCATCGTCCTGCACAACAATCGTGGTCTTCTTGAAAGATGCAGACTTTTTCCCGTACCGCTGCTTGAAGAAAGTGTCATCTAAAAACTGGCAGTAGGTTTGGGAGTTGATTTTGAGCCAATCTTCAACCCGAAAAGGTCCAACTAGCTCATCTTTAATAATACCAGCCTGTACCAGTACCCCGCCTCCACCTTGCTGGCGTCTGAGTCGAAGTGGAGCTCTGTGCCCGTTACTGATCCAGCCACGGGCCCATCCATCTGCTCCCGTCCATGAAACCTTTGAATAATCTGTCTTCAGATGTTTCTTGGCCCAGTCTTGACGTTTCAACTTATGTGTCTTGTTCTACCTCGGCCATGTGTCTGAGCCCTGAACGCCTTGTACTTCAGGGCTCTCCAGGTAGGTTGCGGTTCTGGAATATGACAGCACTGGAGGATAATGATGGGTTCCTGGTAGCTTCACGTTTTGATTCTTCTCAAATCTTTGGCAGTTAATTTGCATCTTTTTTTCTCAACACGTTTCTTGTGACCCTGTTGACTATTTGCGACAAAACGTTTGATGGTTCTATGATCACGCCCCACTATCTAGACTTTTTACAATTTTTTACTTTTCAGAGTCAGTTAAATCTCTTTTTTGGCCCATTTTGCATGAGGAAAAGAAGCTGCCTAATAATTATGCACACCTTGATGTAGGGTGTTGATCTCCTTAGGCCACACCCTCCCTCATTACACAAATACACATCACCTGATATGCTTAAATCCAATAAGCATTCACGTTTATACATCTTGGAGTTGGAAAATATGCATAAAAATGATGATATCCTCCTGAGAACCGAGGAAAAAAGTATCTTCCA
>JAVQJF010069257.1:0-12097 GCA_036023855.1 Gadopsis marmoratus
TGGGTGATTCTCTGCCTCTGTGACTGTCTCAGTGTTTTTGTGTGTGTGTGTGTGTGTGTGTGTGTGTGTGTGTGTGTGTGTGTGTGTGTGTGTTTGTCGACGATACGGAGAATGCGTGGCATGGACAGAAAAATAAAGAGTGAAGAAACAGAGAGGGAGTATTGTGGATGCTGAACCTCAGTTTAAAAGGCTGCAGCATATACACACACACACACACACACACACACACACACACCATCACGACAGCACTTCTCTGTTTATATACACGGCTGGACATGAATAGCAGCCAATAGCACAGGCCTCAGTCAAAGCTAACAGGACTGAATGGAGTTGATAGATTCAATGGTGAGCAGAGGACGCTCCTTTTAAACGGTAAAAGATAATGTGGCTTAACACACACGTCCTCTTAATGCTGTCACAGACTTTGTGCACCTTCACACTAGAAGCGTGAACGCTCATTCAGTGCTATTGTGAGACAAAGAAAAGCAGAAATTGTTTGTATATCTGTTGATAACAGAAGAAAAAGAGAAGCCAAGGAAGCCACCAGACACCAGTGGATGATATTGTTTAGTAGGCACCATACATTTTATTGATTATACTAAACTACTATTCCACTCAAAATAAATGATTACATGCTGAGGCTTACATTTTGATGCATAACTGCAGAATATCCACTCACATTTCATTATTTTGTTACTGATAGCACAGGCCTACAGTATTTCACAATAAGGACCGCACAGAATCTTCCTAAACACTAAACACACAAATACATTTACACAACACAACACAACACACACACTAACTACTGAATACACCGTCACATGTAGCAACACACAACTTTGAGCAGCTTGTGTGTATTGAAATAATTTTTTATTGAGAAAAAGAAGATAAATAAGAAGAATAAAAACATGCTGTCTGACTTGGTGTGACTTCAAGGCCTTGAAGGTAAATCACACCATCATCTAATTCACAGTTCTTAAGAAACATAGAAATCTTACAATTTTGGTCTATTAAGCTGGAGGTTAAGGGTATACATATAGATGTGTATATTACCTGTAGAGATAAGACATATGGAGGAACATAATAAATATGAAGGATGTGAGTATTTATTATCTGCAGAGATAAGAAATAAGCAGCATGATGATAAATATGAAAGAAGCTTCTTTTAAAATGTTTTTAAGTTTGATCTCTATGAATAGTCTGATCAGTAGCTAAAGAATATAAGTTATGCATTTTTCATCACAATTCTCATCAATATATGGCTTTCTGGCTCAAAATGTATCTACAGTAAAGGGACCCCAGCAGAAACCCAGAACAGACACAGCGATGTCAATGATACTTGTATCAGTTGTTTATGTAGAGAACACATATACATTTTAAGCCTATTTTCTAGAAATAAATGAAAATCATGTTTCCATGTGTCATAGAGGTGAAACTAGCAAATCATGTTTTATATAATTGATCAGTGCTTGATTTTTATAGGAAATGAAGTGTGATTATGTGACAAAATGGACTTGTAGAGATAGCAAAAAGAGCAATTAAACACGAGGTTTGAGTATCAGGATAAATACTCGAATATTTAACATATTATTGGCTGTTTTACTTTATAATAATTATATGCTAGGCATGTGAAACGACGCTCTTTGCAATACAACTTTTCAATATAAGCTGTAGCCCAAATTGAGAAAAAAAAGGATGAAGCACACACTTTACTTTCGAAACATTCATTTGACTTTGCACACAAACTGGATCCATCAAATTAGTTGTGTTTAAGATGTTAAGCCACCCGAAGCCAGAGGGGGAGCTATGCTGTTCAAACACATGAAGTCTATTTATTAGGTGCAATTTATTTGGTTTGATTCCCTCCAAGAATTGTTAAAAAAAAAGAATCTGTGAGGTAATTAATTACACTTATCTAACATATATATGCAATAATAATAATGATAATAATAATAATAATGAACCAAAACAGAAGATTTCATTTGGTTCAAACTGAAACACTTGTTTATTAATAAGGTTTGTAGGAGCATCACTGAGATTTGACTCAGTCACAATATATTAATGTTGCTGGTCAATTGTCCAGAACATTTTGGTATATATACTATAAAGCTAATGTTTGTTAGCATCTTTTATACACAGCATCTTTCAATATTGAAGCAGATTTGAATACCATAGTCTCTTGTTGAGAAACAAAACTGATTTTTGTGGTGGCACTTTAATTTGTTGAAATAGAAATGTCTATTTTGCCATGTAATTTAGTTTGATTTTAATTAATATTAAACTATATTGATATGAATAAACTGTTGATATAGAGTTCATCGTAACAAATATTTGGTTTGTATCTGTAATGGATTACTTTGCCTTGGACATTATCCAAGATGACTTTCTACACCTTTTTACATACCTATCCCTATTATGTCAAATGCAAATGCTAAAATGACACATTTAGCTAAACTGTGCATTACTGGAATTTTGTTAATTAAAAACAGATTGTGAAGTTTAATGGCATGTGGATATTCAAAATATAACAAAACAACCATTGCAAAGTAAGATTTCAGTGTGACATTTTACATTATTTGACAATAAGAATTTCTTTTCAAAATATATAGTGTTCTGCAGAAAGGTACAGTAGCATACATAAGTTTTTTAATTGGCATACTGCATGGTATTTAGAGCCCAGAATTGGACATCCTAATTTCTACATTATGAACTTGGCACTGTTATATAAAAAATAGAATAATAGTAGATTACAATTAAATGTATAGAATCCCATCTGACCACAGCCATACAGCAATACAGAGAAAGCTGTAAATGTATAAAATGTCTGTAAATATGTGAAATGCGACTGACTGTGCCAACCTTTTAGCTTTTATCAAAAAGATTACGCAACGATTTTGCACAAACTCCACTCTACTATTGTGAGACGCTCTCAGAAAACAAATCAGGATCGTATGAAAATCTGAAACGACAGAGGCGACACAAGCTTGTAAACAACGGTTATGGTTGCCACTTTGGCTGTCTGTCTCACTGACCGCTCTGTTAATCCACTTAAGACACAATAGACAACAGACCCACACAACACGCTCCTTCCAATTTATCTTAAAAACACATTTTATTTCATGTGTTTCCCTGCTATTAGAAAATCCTGACTTTTGGGATACAAATGACTGAAATGATACGATTCCGATGTGCAAAAGAATAAAGCATCCCAGGGTCATCGGGACTTGGCTGTGGTCTGTGTAATTTTTCACGGTGTCTTCTCCCTCACTCCTTCTCTCTCTCCTCTGCGTTACCTTAACAAAGCCTCACACACACACATACATCCACTCCACCAGTGTAACAGACAGGGAGACAAAATGGCTGAATAGTGATGGAGGAGCTGCGTGTTCCTTTATGTGTCGACTAATCAGCCAGCACTAACGTGTGTCAACACTACGCTCACACTCTCCTCAGAATGCGGACATTGTCTCACGGACAGAGGGGAAAATCTAACACTCTTTCGATATCCTGACAACAAATATGGAACAAATAAATAACGCTTCCATCATTATTAGACTATCTGGCACGAAATATCAGGACACGTACTCTCGCAAGTAAATGTGTTTTAGGAAAAAACATGAATTGATTGAAGTTTTTGTTTAGACATTTCTAACCTAAATCATTCCTCGCTTGCTGTATTTTCATCTGAGCTACTGGTGGAGGTTTTATAACGACAGCTCCACCGTGACAGCGAAGGTCTGGCCGACGGCTACCTTTTGAAGCCTGCTGCAGCAGCACTGATATCCCCCACCACACGTACACATACAGTGTCATCAGTAGTCTACAAAACCTGCCTGTCTCCAGTTCTGCTGTATTTTTTATAATAATAATAAAAACTGACAACTGATCTCATCCTCAAATGTGTAAATAATATTCTATGGCTCTGGAGTCAACCCGAGACCATTGACAATATAAAGTAAAATATAAAAAAGTGTGTCTTATCTAGATAGATAGAGTCTAAAGTAGGGTGAACAAATGTTTTAATTATTTTAACAATAAAATCATCCTCTTCATCGTCAGTCGAATCCCCTAATTATCACATCAAAAGTGCAATTCAGCTTTTCGGGTAAATGGAAAATAAGGGAAGACTGCAGAAATACAAACACAGCACAGAGATGGAGATAATTGTGCTGGAACACTAATTTTACTTCAACTGTTATTTGATTTTGCACCGTTAAAAAACAAAGAATGCAAAGATCATTTGACCTTTTCAGCCACACTCCTCTTCGGTGGATCTTTTGGGAGCTTTTCGCTTTTGCACGAGTCAATCCTTTTCCTTCCACCATCGTGCAAAAACATGCTGCAAGGAGGACAGAGAGCGAGGGAGAGAGGGAAAGATGTGGAGAGATAATGAACCTGTGTCTGCTACTGCTATAGGCAATCAGGAACTAACCTTGTGAATAATCAAGGCTTGGCAGGCTCGAGACGGGGGAGGGGGGGTGAGAGGAGAAGAGAAAGAGTGGCTATAGCACCAGTATCTAATCCTATCAGTACGGTCCATGGTGTGTGTGTGTGTGTGTGTGTGTGAGTGTGTGAGCACCCACTGTGAGCAGTGAAAAGCAACCTGAAATCAAAGCCTAAATACATCTGTGTTTGTGTTTATCACACAATGGCAAACCTTCTCTCACTGAGGCCTTCTATACATCTGAATCATTCTCTACGGCTCTGTGGCTCTCTCCGCCTCGCCGTGCATTCCTGGGGTTTTATTTTGTGCCCGTGTGTGTTACATATCGATGCTTTCCCCTTGACATGGCTTTGTCTTGCACTGAAAATGACTGTAGGGCTTTTGCTGGGTTTAAAGAGCAGGTATTGCCCCTTACACTGCTCTGCTGGTTTTAGAGTAGGGCTCGGGGGGAACGTACTTATTGTATTTGCACCTAACAGTGCTGTGACATTGCTGTATGTTTGTTGAGGTGGGTCAAGTGAGGCTAGCTTTAAAATGCAAATAACAGAGCACAACTGATGACACAAACTAACAATAATAAGTTGACTTTCATACACACACATATACCTGAGAGCCCCACAGCTGACATGACACCTCAATGTAAATTCTACAAAATACAAATGTATTATTGTTATACTGTAAGCTTTACAAAGGTGGCATGTGCTGGACCGTGGTATTGGGATTCATTATATTGTAATCCTGTTGTTTTGTTGACACCTGGGTTGTGCGTGTACATACTTCTATGTGTGCTTCCTACATAGCAACTGCCAGGCTGCTTGCAGTTCTCCTTTTCAACAAGGATGGGATTGGAACAAATTACCTCTGCTTTGAGTGTGTGCATGCCTGTGTGTGTGTGTGTGTGCGTGTGTGTGTGTGTGTGTGTGTGTGTGTGTGTGTGTGTGGGGCAACACAGACAACAGCTGATGCTGTGGACAGGTGGACAGAAGGTCGCTCTCCCCCACTAATGTGCACATAAACATTTAACACACACCAGGTATGTGTTAGCCATGTTTGTGTGGACACATATGCACACATGCACACACACACACACACACACACACACACACACACACACACAAATCTCACATATTAAGCATATATAACTCTGAAATGTAGAGCTAGTATCTGTAAACAATGCATTGACATGCACGCACATTCACATACACCCTCCTAACTCATGTACACATAATAACATACACACACACACACACACACACACACACGTTGACGGAAAAAAACTAAACGCCAAACTAAACTAATCGTGTGACAGAAATCAATATTACAACAATTCTGTATAAAAAACAAAATGACAAAGCTGTGTCTTCTGTCTTGCAAAGCCGTCCGCTAAAAGCATATTTCTCGCCCTCCATCTTACAGCTGGCTGGCCGACAGGCAGACAAAGAGACGCTACCGCAGTGTGAAAATATACTGACGTAGCTGGCTTCTCTGTGGCTGAGATTTAGTCTGTGTGTGTGTGTGTATGTGTGTCTGTGTTTCCATGCTTTATGGATTGAAGTAAATATGCATGCTATGTTTTGGAGTGTGTGTCTGTGAGCACATATACAGATGCTTCATGCCATTTAACTCCTGAGTATGCAGCAAGTTTGTCTGACATGAATGTTCACTGTACGTATTGTATATGCATGGTTGTCTTCTTCATGCATTTTGTTGATGTGCTCTTGTATGTGTTTCGGGACTACAGTGGGAATGGCCAGGTTGGAGCTGTAGTAATCTGAATTTTCAGCATCTTTGCTCTTCTTTCCTTCCCCGTTTCTCAGCTCACACTATTCCACAATACTGGCTGTAAATAAAATTGTAGTGCTAGAATTTTAATGACGGCCTTTTTCTTCCCTCCCGCCTAAAAAGACACGCAGAGAAAACTAAAAACGCTGGCTTCTTTGTTCATTTAGACATACATAAAAACCCTATTAGTACAGTAATAATGATGATACTACTACTACTAATAACACATGATTATACATTACAACATCAGGCATACACTGCCTGGATGCAGTTGTTTCAATGAGACATAGTGATTCCATGATGTCTCTGGTTAGCATGGTGTAAGGTTTTTCTTCATGAATAACAATGAGCTGTTTCATGATAAAATAATAACATTGATATATTTTCTATCCACCAGCAATGTACACACACAATACAAATATAGCAAAAGATTTTACTATAATGCACACATTGATGCATTGCATTACACCTGAATCCTAAGAGATGTATCTATGACACAAGTCACAGTTGTGTTTTAAATGTATGTGGTGCAGATGCTCACCTGATTGAGGCAGTTGCTGGCAGGTTGTGATGGAGGCCTGCAGAGGGCCAAGCCTTCACTTCTATTTTACATAGACAAAGAATGGGTCATCAACTAGCACCTAAAATCCCGTCGCAGCAGTGTAAAAAAAAAAGACAACAATAGTGAACGCAGAAAATAATGGTAAAAATAGTCACCGATCTTTGGTGTGGGATGAAACTAAAAAGTAATACAAAGTAGACAGAGAGGGGAAAGAAGACAAACTCTTAAACAGAACGAGCAGAGACATGCTAGCACTTCACTGATCAACTTTCAACTTTGAGAACAGGAGCAACAGATGCACTGGTGGCGTATTGTGGAGGGTATTAGGGCGAGGGACACCCCAAAATCTCCCCCGCTGTGTGTATGCGCTTGTTTGTGTGTAAGAGTGTGACAGCAGGGAGCAGCTCAGCGCAGGACGCTACACGCAGCAAGGGGCCATTAGGCATGGTAGGGTTGTGACCCACATAAAAGACACACACACACACACACACACACACACACACACACACACACACACACACACACACACACACACACACACAAGCATGAAACTTTCCTTTTTGCGGGCCAATGTGCCATGATAACCATAAAGCCGGGGTTCTTTAGCATTGGGTTGAGCATGGCCATTGTCACATGGTTCTCACCGTGTAGGATTTGTTAGGCGACTGCTGGTCCAATAATCCTACAAAGTCTTTTCATTGATAAAACTCATTCTTCCTGCTCAGTTTTCTGAGAGAAAACGTTTCACAGTGTATGTTCTGCTGTACTATAGTTTGTGTTAGTGTCCTCTGCATTAAGTCTCGACACACACACTGCATGTGCTAACTTCTGTAATTCTGTCAGCATTGACTGTTTGTGGTGATAGGACGGAGGGAGGAACAATATACTTCATTCCAGCACATACCAGCTGGCAACAACACAACAAACAACATCCTCCAAATCACTAATTAAGGCCTCTCTGACACACTCTCAACAGAAAATGAGTTCATAAAAGTCGTATTGTCTTTTTTTTGCATTGCATTGGATTACACTACTGAATATTGTACAGGTGTTCCTGTTGTTGTGCCCATCCCTGTACATGTACTGATCTCAAAATTAAGTTAAAAAAACAACTGCAAGTGCAGGAAGTGATTTAATTCTCCACAATGATTGCCGCAGGCATTCACACTTTATAGCAATGAACTAGGGTATGTTTGTATTCAATATCTTATAAAACTAAGATGCCATCTTTCTTTGTAGCATTACTGAACAGCATGTTTTGACACAACTTGATTCTACGTAAACAGCACACCACTACAACAACCATTAACAACAGCATTATTCTGTCTACATTGTTTATCTTAGAAAGTCATAAATGCCAGAAACTATAAAAGATGGACCTTAATAAATATTTACCAAATAGATTTAGAACAGCAAATAACACTGGGACTAAAACAGGGACTCCTAGTGATGTCACGGGGAAGCCATTGCATGATTATTAAAGAACCTTCCATATTTGTCCACAAACCATTGAACCGAATATGAATCCATGTCTCATATATAAACAGCTATGACATTGCTATGTCTAAATGTTGCCCTATTATGTTTCATAAACTAATAGGTGACAAAGTTATTATGTACATCTTCACTGAGACGTAAAGTGCAGGAAAGGTGTAGGAAACTCCGTCTGTCCTCAGAAATTAATCTGTGCTAGACTGCTGTTCTTATTGTGATCTAACAATGCAAGTATGTATCTGTTCCTATATAAACAGTATGTGGCAAACGTTCAGTGCGACAAGGCTAATTATTAAATTTGACTAAGTTGTGGCAGCATCAGGTTCTCCGGTAACTCCAGCACAATGTTGTGTAAATCTTGAACCGTTTTTTCTCTCAGATAATTACAATTTGGCTGCACAACTCCACTTTCTCACAGTGCTTCACAGCAGGCACATTGCTGAGTTGGCCTGCAGTTCTGAAACTCTCCTTCTTTCATTATCCTTATCGCTCCATATCTCTCCCTCCTGCCCCTGCAACACACACACACACACACACACACACACATATACATTGCCAGAGGGATTTTCAGCAGCTAGGCAGAGCGTATGTGTGTGTGTTTGTGTGTGTGTGTGTGTGAATGTGTGCGCGCACACAGCAGGGAGTTGCCAATTACAGCAGTGATTAAAACCCAGCAGTGTGGAAAGAGAGGGAAAGAGAGAGAGAAAGATAGGAAGGGAGGCAGAAAGAAAAAGAAAGGGATATGAACAGACAGACAGAGCTGCAATGAACAAGGACACAAACATGCTCCATAAATGCTACAGTACTGTAGTTGTGATATATGTGGACAGCCTGAGTAAAAAATTCAGGGAATGGGCTTGTTTTCTGTGTGAAACCCACATAGAACCTATGTAAACACGAGTGCTTTTGTGTCCAAATAACCAGCATCATTATTGTAAGTGGGATAATACAAGATAATGGTAACCAAAGTGCACCTCCTCAGACTAAAATGTCCATCGAAGCCACTTTGAATAAACCAGCCAGTACTGCTACCTCTGCTGATAAAGTTGTGCCACAACATCACACATTTTGTATGTGAAGCTTAGCAAAGATACACAGAGAGAAAGACACGACATTCATTAATGTGAATTTATAGTAAGCATATTGAAACTCCCCCGTCCTCTCCTGCGGGTGTATTCCACGGAATCAGAGACACATTGCAACCCCTTGTCCTCTGCATTTCCTACACGTCTCTAACTTTAACCATGGAAAATGAGCTTCTCATGGCTCATGTGTTGCACAAGAGAGAGGGAGAAACCCCCGCGCAGTGAATCAGGAGAAAGAAACAAGAAGAGAGAGGGGGCAGAATGACTAACAAGGGAACGGCACCAATATATCTTCCCCTTGTCTGATTGAAAAGATATTTTACTAATTGCATCAAGGAGCAGAGGCAGCTGCAGCTCTTAGTAGATGAACAGTATGCCTTCATCACATAAGCTAGCGCTTGTGGCTGCGAGGAGAGGAGAGGTATGCAAGAGCATGTGAGGAGAGGGTGGTTGAGGAGAGAAGAGATGAAGAGGAAAAGCAAATGAGTTAGGCAAATGAAAGATATATACGGTCTGTGCAGCTTTTTAACAGTAGAATTCAAGCACTTTCAAGATACCTAAACCCTCTAAACCTTTATCATTACATCTAACATGTTACTATAAATGCAATTGTGAAAACAAAACTTACGAAATTCCTTTATACCAACAGCAAACATCTGAGAGCAGATATCCACCCTCTCCACATTCAAGATAAACCCTGGATACAGAGCAGGAGACATAAACAGAGGAAGGATTATGCGGAAGCTGAAGTCAAAGGAGAGAAGAACGTGAGAAAAGATGGAAGTATGTATACAGCAATAATGCTTAGATGATCAAATTCTGATTGTCTATTTGCATTACAGGTGTTAATAACAGGCTAATCATAGTAAATGGAATAGAATATATTGAGCTTGTTTGTTACTCTTTATGTGTACATAAGCTATGGCTGAAAAGTTCTTAGTATTAGCTCTTCCTTGCATTCACCAGCATAGTGTTGCACACTTCTCTGGATGACACAAACATGATGCTTCATTCACTATCAATAGTAAGGATAGAGGCTTTTCTCAATGACATCACAGGTTAGAGGATATGGTCTCTTTCTTCCAGCTTTAAGAGACCTGGTTCAGGTTCACACATATTAATGGAGCTGCAAATTCATTTATTATTCCTCTAACTGAGTAAGGCTACTCAAAATAATCCTTCCACCCAGCCCAGTAACCTTTAAGTGATCAAGTCACAGTGGCGTCGCACTTTAACATGCTGGTGGTTCAAATCCCACAAATGGAACAAATCAATAAACCGGTTTGCTCTGTGCAGGGTCAGACAGATTTAACCACCAGGTTTATGCATCTCGTGATGTGAAGTCATGTGCTGCGCTCGTGCCATGTCAGATTTACCATAAATACAAGCTCCCTACTGAGAAGAGCCCTTTACGTCAGCCTCCTGGTGTTCTTACAAGCAAGAGATGTGCAGTTGCTTGTGGGCTTAGAAATCTCTTTACATCACAAATTGACAATGTGTGTTGACATGTGATGCAAAGGATGAAATAAATCCACAAATATTGACTGTCCAATGACTAAAACTTACATTCACAGTGACAGAATAAAGTTACCAAAAGCTGCAGTTTTTTTTTTATCTTCCCTTTTGGTTGGTTTTAAATTGCCAAATTAAACTCAAATTCTAAATAGAACAAGTTTTACACATTATTTAAATTCTGAGAATAATAGTGTATGATCACAAAACCTTATACAAACATGTAGGTGATGTGTTTATACATCCTTCTTGGACAAAGACATTTCAGAATGTGTTGAAACATAATCATATTGTCACTTTTGAATGTTGAGCTAGGTGGCCAGCTAATTCACCCAGTGAATACCAAGAGATAACAACAAAGAGGACAATGAAAATTCTTAAGTAGGTACTTACATGTTCAATACAATAAATATACAATTTCTTGCAGGTCTCTGCATGGTTTGCTGCTGCCAAATTTACAGGTTAGAGGTTAGTCCACTGTTGCTGTCGGCTAAAATACTTTTCTAACCTTCAACATATTCACTGTTCAGACACACAAGGCCTTAATGTGAACTGTGTGTATATTCATAAGCTTTAGAGGATTTAGAGTTGCTCAGCGCTAAATTAACCTTTCTAATTCTTTAAGTGAAGTACAAAAAAAAAGATTTAAATCACCTAAACTAAAGAGAACAAGCTTTTTCTGACTAACAGTAAACTGAGTATTCATTAAATGCTTTGCTCATGGACCCTTCAACAGGTCGCTGATAGCCATATTGGCTGTTTTGGGTTTTGATTGTATGAAGGAAAACTTGCTCTTTGTCAGTGTTTACCTGTCCAACATGCCAGCAATGCCCATCAGAAGGACAGAAAATGGTTCGTAGACACATTTTCAACACAAATTTGATATTTTGAACCTCAAAGCTGAATTAAAATTCCTTGATTTATTTTATTCATCATATCGAAAGCCAGGCAGCCTCTTTCTAATGAAGCCAGCGGACAGTTTGATGTCTGTGTGTGTTTGGCGTGTGTGTGTGTGTGTGTGTGTGTGTGTCTGCAGAGTGGCAGGTGAGTGAGCTATCTGCAGTGCTCACACACTCGTCCCCTGCTGTGTTTAATCAATACCATTCTGAATTTCCAGCCTTCACACATGCATGCACTCATGCACAAACACACACACACACACACACACACAAACACACACACACACACACACACACACACACACACACACACACACAC
>JAVQJF010069266.1:0-10149 GCA_036023855.1 Gadopsis marmoratus
TAGAGCGACGCTTGTAGAGCGACGACGCTAAGTCTTGTATACGAGCTTGTAGAGCGACGCTAAGTCTTGTATACGAGCTTGTAGAGCGATGCTAAGTCTTGTATTCGAGCTTGTAGAGCGACGCTAAGTCTTGTATACGAGTTTGTAGAGTGACGCTAAGTCTTATATACGAGCTTGTAGAGCGACGCTAAGTCTTGTATTCGAGCTTGTAGAGCGACGCTAAGTCTTGTATACGAGCTTGTAGAGCGACGCTTGTAGAGTGACGCTAAGTCTTGTATACGAGCTTGTAGAGCGACGCTAAGTCTTGTATACGAGCTAGCACAGTTCATGCTCTCAACGCGCTATCCGTTGCTGTTTTCTCTGACTCTGGACTCTGGTGTTCTGGGACTCTGTCTTGATGGTGGTTTACAGGGACGCTTGGCGAGGGCTGTAAATCAAAGGAAGGAGTGGAAAGCCACAAAATCATATTTCTTGATGCGATTGTTTAATTTATTTGTTTTATGATTCAGCATTTCAGCACGTCGTCATGTCTGAGCCTCACAGGCTCATTAAAGTCGCTGCGACCCGACAAAACTGTAAACCGACTTTACTGCTTCACAGCATGAAAAACGTGTTTAATGTGTTTGAAAGCCAGATCACATTTTCACAGAATATCCATCATCACACTGTAAGTTATTGAAACATTCAGACAATTCAAATTAACCCACAGCGCCTCCTTTAGGATAATTAAAGCACTGCACCCTGATACAAAACATGTTTGTTTCTATTGAGATCTTAATGTAGTTTTATGAAACTAGAGCTCCTTTAAAACAATGTCTTCACTTTATCCTTCGTTCATGAATAGCAAAGTAAATTTCTGCGAAATACAAACCTTTGGATGCCATTTATCTGCAAACAAAGAAAATATGAATTTTAACAATAAGTGAGAGCATGAAACAATCGATTCCATCTGACCATCAAAGCTGTTTATATATTTACTTATTTAAAATGTTCCACGTTGTCTAAATGTTTTCTTCCTGCTGTGTTTCTTGCCCAGTTTAAACTCTGCACAGATGACAAATGTTGCTGTTTGCAGCCCTAAAAAAAAGGCCTTTTAACAATAATTAACATTTTTAACAAAAATATTTAAAAGAGGGAAAATCTGCAGCATTTAAAACAGAAGTCCGGCTGTTTATCGGCAGCAGGCAGGAAACTACTCAGTAACACGTAAACTCTGTTAATTCAGTCAGACAATAATATAATAAATGTCTTTATTTTGTCCAAAACTCAAATGATTTAAAACAGAAGAAACATTTGAGATGTGACGTTTTCTTTACGTTAACTGACCAAAAACAATGAATTAATTATCCAACTAATAGTTTCAGTGCCGCCTTTTTTATAGATTCATAAAAGTTGCGTCTTGATATTGATTGACTTTTTTTAGTCTTTAAAAGGGGCTTGAAATCTGTTGCAGGCTTCTAACCGGCGTGCCGGCTGCTGTTTGCAGCAGGGTTCAGGTCCTGAACGCTTTTAGAAAACGGATCCAACATAAAAAAGAGATTAAAAGTGAGGAGACGGCTGCTGCTGAGAGTCCACAGAGCAGCTGTGCCTGCAGCCGCTAATGACTGCTGCTACACCCAAACCCCCCCCATTTAGGCCAAGACGTGTGAAGGCACCCAGCCTGACCTTTGACCTCCTGCATCATAAAAACATGCAGGTAAATATACCAGGGGATCAGAGACGTCCTCGCTGTCAGACAGACACGAGTTCGCCCGACCAGACTTGGGGGGGGGGAGAAACCCTCCAAAAAACAGAGGAATCAGACGAGCTAATTAGATCTGGTGAAATGTTCACCTCCTCTCCGTCTTCCATGCGGCTAAAAGTGACTTATTTCATTATTACGGCCTTAATTACTGCTGGTACAATCACCGAAATAGGATGCGAGGAGACGGCGGCTAAAATTGGGTTAGAGCTGCCTCGCCGTGCCGCTTCCTCTGCGCTAACGGTGTCGGCTCCCATTAGCAGCACGAAGGCGTCTGAGAGGCTCCACATGAATGAGCGGCTTGTCTTCCTTGTCCTCCGCCGGCAGGTTTTCTCACAAGAATCTTCTGCCAACAAGCCTCCGACTTTAGTAACTTCATTACCCTCGTTTGTTGTGTTTTCACGCTTCGCTCCAGAGATCAAACATGTCGTCATGTGTTTGCAGACGGCGTCACTGTGGGAAAAAAGGGCTTTTAGTTTTCATTGTGTTTCTGTCAGACATGAAGAACTACGGGGTCAGAAGGTCGTGAGGATCAAATGACTTCGTGCTGAAATACTTGTTTCTTTTGTGGCTGCGTTTTGTTTTTCACGGCGGGTCGACGGCGAAACGTTTCCACGAGGAGAAAACGTGCAAAGTCAAAAACACACAAACCCTGAAAACAACGCAGGAAGTCCTCCGGGCGTCGGGGGGGTACAAGAGGCCACATTTCATATCTCATCAATCAAAAACAAACACTCAAGCTGTTCCACTCAGAGCTCCCCCTACAGGCCTGGACAACTTCCTGTTGACTGGATTTCTGTCGCATTTGTTTTCTTGGTTTGTGTGTTTTTGACTTTGCGTCGTTTCTGAAGCTGCGGAACATTTTCTCCTCATGGGAATGTTTCTGTCGGACGCCGTACAAAAAGAACTGAGGTCGGCTCAGTTCTGATAGGAGGAGAGTAACGTAAGTAAAGTAACACAACACCTAAATACAGACAGTCAGGTCATCACATCATAAATTGTATCACTGCAATTAAACACAAATCCGGTTGTTTAGAGGAAACTTGAGTCTCTCTGCTTCCATTCTGACAGATCTGTTCTGCTTCGTTGTCTCAGGTAAGAGGCTGTAATGAGACCGGCAGCCAACAGGAGGAGCGAGCGGTCCCAGCGGTCCCAGCGGTCCCAGCGGTCCCAGCGGTCCACGACGACTTAAAGGAACAGTCCAGCACCAGGTTTTAGATGTCACACAGACAGATTAGTTTAAGGTAGCAGGTGAAGCGTAGCTCCTAGTAAGGACACCGAGGTCACTTCCTGTGGTCGTGACATTCAGTAATAAAATTTTTTTTAGTCAATATAAATAACTAATTTAAATTTGATCACTTTGTGGGCGACAGAAACTACATAAGGTGCTGGAACTCAGAGAGCTTCAGAGATTAGGAGGTGTGTTACTGACGGAGCACGCTAGCTGTTTCCCCCTGCTTCCAGCCATTATGCTAAGCTAAGCTAGCCTGTATGGTGATGAGAAGACTTCTAATGTATTTGAATCCACCGCTGATGTGATATTTGTTTGCAGGTGGAGTTTATTGATGAAGTAGTTTGTGATTTGTGTATTGATTAACAGTGAAGTCTTGTGTGAGCGACTCTGTCTGGTGCTTCCTGTTAATGAGGCCGCTGTGGTTTAGTTCCTGAGACGGACAGAGAGAAGTCAACAGCCACGTTAACCCCTGGACACTCAGACGTTTGATGAAGCGGCGAGCGCCGCTCTCCCCTCGCCGCAGATCCAACATCATTAGCCGGGAGAGAGACAGTATGCTTCGGCCCGCACCGCCAGTAATGAGCCCTCGCAGATCATCCCTCATGCCGTAATTAGCGGCGGGCCCGCCACTCGGGCCCCCTGCTCGCCGCTAATGGAGTGAACAAGGCAGAAAACGAGCGCTATTAAGGCTGGACATGAATTCCAGCTCGCCACGTGAAACCCTTGAAACATAATCGTCTTCATCATTCAGCGCTCCGACTCCGGCCTCCTCCGGATCGCTGCGTCGTCTTCTGTCTCCAATCAAAGCAGGATGGATCGGGATCCGGCTTCCTGTCTGTGTCTCCAGGTGGGAGACTTCAAATCGGAGTCTGACTCACTTTTATATCCGAGTACAAGAAACCGTGTGGAGCCGTGTGGCAGAGCGCTGGCTGAGTTTGTTGTGTGGAAGTCGTGCAGCAAAATGAGTCTGATAAACACGCCATCTTTGTTGTAGTTTCAACATCCTGTCACGGACTCCTGGCTGTAGCTTTAACGCGCTTTCATATCATTACATTATATTGGAAATGTTTAGTGAGCCTCCAGCTGTTACTTTGTTTATCGATTCATCTGTTAGTTATTTTCTAGATCAAGTGGAGTCACTTCCTGTCGTTTTTTGAAGCACCATCGTCCCCGAACTTTAACCGCAAGCAGGTCCTCACATAAACATGTGATCGCTCAGCTGGTCCAGATGAGCAGCAGAGGTCAAAGGTCGAAGCCTCAACACCAGAGGAATGCTGGGAAAAGGCGACGAGGAGCCGTCTGATGTGTTCATGGGTGTCACCTGTGTGTGATGAGTGACAGGGGGGCGGGGACATGTAATGGCAGCAGGGGGGCAAGGTCAGGGAGGTGATTGGTCACATGATCAGAGCGGTGGGGGGGGTCAAGGTCGGCGCTGATGATGACAGGAGGCGGTTCACACCTCGCCCTCGCAGCGAGCCACACTTCCTGTGACCCTCAGACTCATCAATAAAGACTTGGAACAGTTTGATCCTTTAACACACACACAGTCAGAAACACCTCCATTCTGGACCAATTAGCGTTCGGGGGAGCAGGGAACAATTAGCCAGCTGGCTTTTATGAAACAAAGCAATTAATGTTATGCTAATAAGTCGGATTTTGAGCAATTCCAGATCATTTGCTAATCATTCGCTAATTACTTTGACGACTCTTTAGTGCATCAGATCGTGAGTGATTAATCAGACAGATCTGGATATTTAACAAACTCCTCCGAGCTTCACCTCAGCTCCACATCTGGACCACATGTGCCTCCGCTGCTTGTTATTGATCCCAGAATCTGTTTGAATACACAAAAACACACAAATGTATTTTAACTTCAAATGAAAGTAGCAACGAAGCCCTTTAACTCGTTAAAGAGAAGGTCATAGGTGAGCAGCCACGAGCAAAAGACAAACGTTCTGAAAGTTGAGATCAAGAAAAAGACGAAGAACGAAGCAGCAGGAAGACGAATACGAATGAGGTCTTTTTAATTTAAACACTGAATCCTGATTATTGTCAACTGGCTTCAGCATCCCAGTTAATGTGCTGATGCTGCTCCCCCTCGGCAGCCATGTTGAAATTCAGATGAGTTCAGCTTCATCTGCAAGGCTCCGAGCCTCCTCTTCCTCCTCTTCCTCCCCTCAGCCAGAAGAGAAACTGAAGAAGATGTTAAAGCGCAGAATCTTCATTTGGCTTTTTCTCAACAAACATGTTAGTTTGTGTTTGAGTTCGTCCAGAGGAAGATTTAAAGTGTCGGTGCATCAAATGTTTGCACTTCCTGTTGTCCGAGTTGGAGAAATGTCACCTGACACAAATTCATGTCATCGAAGTGTTGTGAGTAGAACTGCTAATAACATTTAACTGTATACATTATAACATAGAATTAATGTTTGTAGCACGGTGACATCAGTAAATATCTTACAGAAAATATATACAACAAAATCATCACATTGCAACCAGCTAACTGGATTTCTTCCTTTATAAATGATCCCAGTTAAATTTCTGTCCATCAGCTAACGAACTCTTTAGCTGTTTCAGCTTCTTCCTGCAGGTCAGATCTGAGTGTGGACATGGACAGAAAGTGTATCCAGAAGCTCCAAACGAGGACTTAAACGTGGTGTTTTTGGAGGTCGGTCCTTCAGGATGCTACGTTCTCTAAACGCTTTGTGTCTGTTGTAAAAAGGTTTGCCGGCGTTCTTAAAGGTTTTAGGTTTGCAGGAGCTCGATGAGGTCAGATGGTGGATCACATATGGGCACCTCGCTGGTCTGACTGGGACGGAGAATCCAGGAGGGTGTCTCACCTCTTCAGCTTAAGGTGGACCTGCTCGGTGGAGCGAATCCTGCTGAAAACAGGTGAAGGTGCCATTAAAAGGCAGCTGTTGTAGCCCGCCGAGCCCTGGCTGATTGGCGTCCCTGCCGGCGGAGGTCACGGATCCAGCGGGGCAGCTGGGGGCTAATCACAGACCCTGGTGTGCGAAGGGAGGGTCCCAGCTTTTAAGCTGACGGCGAGCGTGTTTATGGCCTTCTCCAAAAACAGAAGCCCAGGTCATTAGTCACATAGCTGCCAACAAGCCCTCATGCAGCTCCACTCAGGACCCCAAACTTCATCCACTTCCTTCTACGCTGGAGGAAATTATTAAAAAGCTGAGAGTCCAGGATTTTTCAACCTGGGTCCTTGTCTTAAAACTGGGTTGTGCTACCTTCAGGACGTTTCTGTAACATCTGTAAAATCCAGCTTCATATGAAACAATAAATGTTTGCTACTGGAGAACCAAACCGAGTCTATGCTGTAGCTCCAGTGGCTCAGATTTCCTCCTAAAACAGCAGATTTAACCTGCAAGAAGAAGCTGAAACAACTAAAGAGTCAGTTGATGGACAGAAAATTAATTGTTGTTTAAGATCATTTATAAAGGACGGGTAACAGGAAGTACAAACTTTGAACACGCTGGTCCAGAACTATAAGACTCTGAGGTCTGGAAGTCACGTCGTCTCCACTGACAGAGGATGTGGATGAAACGCCATCAGCCCAGGACTTCCTGCTTCTTCAGGCTGTTTGTAACGCAGTGGTAGGAAACGTCCCTGGGCTGAAGGCCACGGCGTGTTTGATGGTTCAAACACACCCAATCAATCAATCTACCTGCGTCGGCCCGCAGCGCTCGGCTCAGAGTGTTTACAGCAGACCTGCTCGCTCTTCATCCTCTGATGAGGAGGGAATATTTAACAGAGCTGCGTCGCGTTCAGCGTGACGGTAAAAGAGTGGGAGATTCCCCTGAGGGTCGGCCCCCCGGTGGACCAGGAGGACCCCTCGCTCTCTAAATGAGGCTGTCAGACGAGGACGAGGGCACAGGCGAGAAAACTGAGCTCGGAGGCTGATCATCGCAACCGAGTTGCTGAGAGAGACAGTGTGAATGTATAATCCAAACATTCATGCAGATACCTTCCTCCCAACCAGCCCTGTATGCAGATGAGAACCGACCCCCTGAAGTGGAGGCCCTCGGCACGCTGACGGCCTGTTCTGACAAACTGAACCTTTGTGTTCGTATTCAGAAGCTGAAATCCCCTTTCAGACCCTGTCTCGTAGAAACAGGGTCTGGGTTTCAGAGTGTTTCTACAGTAGGTGGTCCAGCTCGAGACGTTGGCACCTGAGACCAGCTTCACTGTCTGAGTTTCCTGCATGTGTTTGGTTCTGGCAGCTTTGGCTGCAGTTAGTGAAAGATGGCGTTTGGTGACAGCGAGACGTTGGAAGACGTCACATCGGACCGTTGGAGCAAAGTTCATCTACCAGGACCTTATGTTTGTAAACACATTATGTGCCGGACTTTCTCTATTTTCTATTGGCTCTGAGGAGTTGCTAGGCAACCAGTGGGGACTCCAGGAAGTTGCTGGTTTCTGCAGACACACAGCTCATCTTACACTTTGGTGTAGCTGTACAGGAGCTGGCAGGCAGAGAAAGGCTAGCTGTTTCCACCCGTTTCCAGTCTTTATGCTAAGCTAAGCTAACCGGCAAAATTATTAGAGGAGCTTCTTGTCTAAGTCTCCACCAGAAGGTGGACTTTTTCCTTCTTCCTCTTTGTCTCTGTGCGTTCAGCAAACTGCTTTTACACGTGAGAGTAAAATATTGGACTTTTAAATTTTATTTTGTCAAGCAAAGTGCTGAATCTCCAGCAGCTGACGTGATGCTGACTGTGTTTCCTTCTATGTGCTTATACATAACACAACATAAAGGGGCTGTGATCTGATCTGTGTGTCTGCATCCATTAATTATCACTTCATTAGGATCTGTGTGCGTGTGGTTGATCCTCTGGGACCACAACTGGAGCGACGCCACGTCTTCCTGCTCGGGGGGGGGGGTGCTTCCTTCTTGTGCGAGGAAGCGGTGGCCCGGACACTTTGGGAATAATTCGATTAACAAACGAGGAGCAGAGAAGGTGACGGAGTTTGTTCCGCTGTGCGAACCCACCTGGACAGAATCAGAGCGAACACGGTCCTCCGGCCTGCAGCTGCATTCACAGGAGTTCAGGTGGCCTCACAGTACTGAGCTGGACCTGAACCATCAGAGCTGAAGAAATCCCATTAATCAATGAGCAAAAACACTGATCCTTCCAGGGTCTGGAAATTATTGGTGTAGGCACCTTGAAAGTGCCTGAATTTGACTGATAAGAATCTGTGCAAACCCTGACTGCAACACCTGAAACACAAGGAGCCCAGACTGACCAATCACAGCTCTCGTCAGGTTAACAGAGCTGCTAAACATCATGTTAGCATGTTAGCATGCTGATGTTAGTTGTTATAACATTACATAGTAGTTTTTTATGTTGGTTTGAACAGTTTACCAAACAGTTTAAAATCACTTGTCCTCCTATATTTGATACTACACATCAGTAATAACACATAGTACTTTTGGTGGTAATGTACTTGTACTTGAGTATTTCTGCAGCCTGTCCTGCCCTCTGCCTTCCCTCCTCTTCCTCAGGCTCCTTCTTCTTAGTTGCTTTTCCTCCCATTGCCAAGTGCCAACACATACAGTAAGTGCAGAGGCACAGCGCCCTCTGCTGGCTGCACAGACAAACTGCACCAGTGTGTTTGGAGGTTGTGCCTGATGTTTCTAAGTATTTACAGTGTTTTACGCTTCAGATAACTGATCTTACTCTGTAGTTTGTCTGTCTTCTCTAAATACACCATTTAAGATCAGACATGACTGCACTGATCTGAAGGTGGCGCTCAGACACAGAGTGTCAAAGTCAACTTTACTGTCAGTTACACAAGATGACGTTTCCCACAGTCTACTTTAAATATATATATAGTGTACAAAGACAGATGAGTTTGGGAACTTTGGAACAATATTACAAAAATAACCTGATCCTCAACACCACAAAAACCAAGGAACTAATAGTGGACTTCAGGAGGAACAGATCTGACCCCCGGCCCGTATACATCAACGGCCTGCACCTGGATGATAACCTGGAAAACCAACACCACTGCGCTCAAGAAGGCACAGCAGCGATTCTACTTTCTGAGGGTTCTGAAAAACACCGCCGAGCTGCTGGTGTCTTTCTACAGATGCTGCTTTGAAAGTGTGCTAACAAACTGTATCCCAGTGTGGTTTGCCAGCTTCAAGAAAACACAGCCCCCCAGAGAGTCATCAACCCAGCACAGAAGATCATCAGCTGTGCTCTCCTCGCTGGAGGAGCTGTACAGGTCACACTGTCACAGAAAGGCCTGCAGCATCCTGAAGGACTCATCCCACCCAGCACATCACCTGTTCCAACCTCAGGGAGGCAGTACAGGACAATAAAACCACAACAAGCAGCACAAATCCAGGGCTGCTGCAATACTGAATGAACACTGAAGGGCAGGTCTCTTCTTACTAACCTGTGCAATATCTCAACATGTGCAATACATTATTTATTATGTTTATTTTTAGCCTCTGTACATAGGTCAAATGTCTAGTATGACAGTTACATTGTTTTCTTAAACACTGATTGGGAGCGGCCCTGCGATTGACTGGCGACCAGTCCAGGGTGTTTCCTGCCTCTTGCCCAATGTTAGCTGGGATTGGCTCCAGCCCCCCCCTGCGACCCTTTGGGTTAAGCAGTCTGGTTAATGAATGAATGAATGAATGATTGGGAGCGCATATAATTTCATTGTACTTCTGTATAACGACAATAAAGATTCTGATTCTGAATATAAGGTAAAGTGCCCACAGTGTGAGATATATACATTTAGTGCAGGACTGATCTCTACAGTGAACATGTAGTGAACTCCACTGTGCACTGTTGTTCTTAAAGTGTCGGGTCCTGAAAGCAGGCGGGTATGATGGTTACAGGTGTGTCGGTACCGTCGGGCTCCGAGGGCGTTCAGTCTCCTGGACCGAGCTGTTGTAGCTGTTGAGGCAAGGCATCACACAGCAGGTGTAGCTATATCACACTGTAGAAATGCTCTGTTGCAAGATAAAGTCCTGCATGTACTTTGTAAAGGACAGAATGCAGTAAAGGTTATTTGGGTTTTGTGGATTCATGATGGACATAAAGAAGACAAGTAGTAAGTGCCCTTCTTTCCGTCTCTCTGCAGTGTATAGAGGAGTGGTTGTGGAGGAAACAGTCCTGTCCTACGTGTCACCTTCAGGTGTCCAGACCTC
>JAVQJF010069276.1:0-15491 GCA_036023855.1 Gadopsis marmoratus
GGTAAATGGACTCTTTCTTATATAGCGCTTTTCAACCGAAACGGTTCCCAAAGCGCTGTAACAGTAATCTAAGTTTTTGAACAGTAGTCTAATTCACCCAAATTAGAATAGATTTTCTATTTACCAAGAACATTTTGGAAGGCTATCCACCATCCTGGCAGTTAAATGTTTGTACCAACAAATACCACACAATCTACCATGTGTGCTTTTTACGTGCTAACGTCTAAAAAGTGCTGTGAAAGTGATCGTCTTAAGCGCTCCTAATTTCGCTTGACTGTTTACTATACAGGACTCAGCGAAACACCGGTCTGCTGCTGCTGCATACTAGCACTCTTATAATAAGCAGTATAAAATAGCTGATTACTCATGGCATGTGCTCATTTGTTAATCATGAAAATAAGAGACAGGGTTAACCCTAACCCTACAGAACATCTGGCAAGATACCCATTGCTCTCTAACATCTACCAAAGATCACATGTGACAGAGACGCAAATCAGCCAAAATTAAATGTATAGTACTCCCCTTTTTAACACAGCTTAATGTAAGCACGTCTAAGACTCACATCCATCCCAGATATGTGGTTTAATTTACCATTGACATACATAACTGATCATACAGAGGCAAAAGACTAATGTAGGTAGGGTTTCCATGGACATATGGTGGGTCATCGGCCAACAGCTGCACTGACTTACATTTGGCAACAGACCTGTATAAACCTGAATCAAGAAAGGTGCCACCACCAGGCACAGAACCCCTCCTCCATATAGAGGACATTTGGAGGTCTCACTTTTAAAAGTACAGACAGGCATAACCCCAAATGTTCCTACATTCTTATTTAGAATAAATTTGAATGTTGCTAGCTCTGCAAATTGTTGTAGCAGTTGTAAGATCAATTTAAGGAAATTCTCATCGATTGTATTGGATGAGAGGTTAACAAATGTAGCTAAGCAAAAATAACTGACTAACACCTACAGGAAAGCTTTTGAAAAATGTAGGTGGAGCCTTTCAAGGCTGCTTCCTCGTCAGCAGAAAAAAAACAGACTGTGTAATGAATTAGTGCACCATGTGAGCACCGCCACTGGGTGAAGTGGGGGAGGTGAAACTAGAAACAGGGTTGTACCATGTTCCCAAAAGCAAACCTAAAACAGCTCACTTTGTATGGGCTAAACAGTCTTGTTTTAAAAAACATCATGAATATGATGAAACAGTCCAATACTGCAGATTGTCGAATTCCCCAAGTGTGGCTCACTTATTGCTCTCCAGTTCATACAGCAAATACTCAATTGGTCACTCATCTGTGCATCACTTTACCTAAATAAAAAAAAAGTGCGGAATTTTTTCTCTTTTAGAAACCCACAGGGCAAAGAGGAAAAACTGCTAAACATGTATTAGATTGGCATTAAGCCACACCCACATCCTAGGACAGTGTGGCGCATGGAAAATTACTGGGCTGTACCATTGTAGAACAAGAGGGGGGGTTTAACTGCACAATGAAGAGAATGCAGCAGTTTCCTCTTCACTTTAGCCCACTTTTGTATTCTGTGCCATTTAGGCCCCAATTTATTGTTGATTTTCAATATGGGGATACTCATAATCCTCATTCAATTATGGAAGTATTTAAAAGAAGCCAAAAACTGTTCTTTAAAGCTCTACCATGGGTGATAATTAATAGTGACAAACCTAATTTAAAATTGTTCTATTACCTACATCACTTATTATCTCAGGGCAGACAACTTCTCACCAAAATCTCTTTTCATTGTTGCCACTCCCCAGACTGTGACCTCTGCAGTATGTGATTGCTGATCGTTTTAGCACAGATACAACATAGTCATCTCGCCAAGCTGGTAGGATTGGACCTTTGACACTTTAGTGACGTACAAATACATCCAAGATGCAAATGTACGTTTCCAGTTGCCAAATGGCTAACTGGTTGAAGTCACTAAATTCAATCAAAAAGAATTTGATACTTGCTGGTGGTATGAGGGCATCTCATACTTGAATCAACAGAGAACTGGGTCAGTTTTTTCTTTTTGTTCATATGCTTGTGTGTATTTGTGTACAGGTGCTCTTTGACCAAGTACCACACTTTATGAGTAGCTATATGCAAAATTGTTATTTTTTCACATAAAACAAAAAGGCACATTACATGTATAATAAGAAAAGGTTTCCTTAACATAATATCATTCAGAATTGATATCCATTAGCAATTAAATCATTTCATAAAAGCAATTTACGCGATTGCAGAATTCGCAACACGACTTTCATAAAAGACAAAATTTCAGGGGAGATATCAGTCACAATGTGGGCTCATTGTAAAAAAAACCCAACAAAAAACATTTTACCACTATGATGAAAAGAAAAAAAACATTGCTATGACTAAAATGGCATTGATGTGCTATCCATTAAGCTAGTATCTAAGCGAGAGCTAGCTAACATTGCGTTACGCCTGCTAGGGCTCGCTGAAAAATGTGCCACCCACACACCAAAAAAACTGAAATAAAAAACCTTTTTGTAATTCACTAAAAATGTATTTTATTCATAAGCCCAAGTTCCAAGAAATATATTACCTATCTGCATTAAATATAATGGCAACTGAGTTAGCATGCTAGTTGCAATACCTCGACTCACCGAGTCTTGCGTCGCCGATCGATGTTCGCGCGATTTTCAGTCTCGGTCTGTGGCAGACTGTCTCCTCCCGCTCCTGCTGCCGTTGTCTCCCGCACCCTTTTGTGTACAACCGTTGCGGTCAGGATGTGGTAACAGTCCACCGGTTTCAATATTCAACCGGAAAACTAGTGAGCTGTGCCACAACAACTGTGTAGTTGTGCATTCGCGGATTCAACCGATTGCTTTCCTCTTTCGCTCACAAATAGACTCCTCCTCTTTTCGTGCACAAAAAAAAAAAAAGAAACGCACCATAAACATACGTCAGCGGTCTGGCAGCGGCGGTCGGTCGACGTCGCGTTAATAAATCGCCGCGTTCCGCACGCGAGTTTCCTTTCGCCGCTTTACCCGCGGTGGTGTTGAAGTCGGCAGCTATAGCCGGCAAGGTATGTATGAACCGCTCCAGGAGGTTTGTGTGGGTTACCAGGCGGGACTAACACGTGTGTTTTACAGCAGTGGCACCTCTTCTTGGAGTAACCAAACTGCAGTGTGAACCAAGCTGCAGTGTGGTCCAAACTACCTAACGGAGCCCGCGGTTGGGACCAGGGACAACAGGGAGCAGAACATTAGCATAGAAAGGGAGGGGTGTGTGATTTGTCCAGACAGACAAACTGCGGGGCGGAGGGGGAGGGGTTACATGGTGGAGGAGGAGCCAGGTGAACAACAGTCTGAAACGTTGTCTGTAGATGTAACTACAGACAGTGGTGTCATTGTATGGTTGTAGGTATCATAGGGATTTAGTTGCTTTTGACTTGTCCTGTATGCATTCCAGTAGCCAACATGTGAGTGGTTTGTGCAGATTAATTATTTAAACAATATAAAAAAAAAAAGGTCCACATGAGATGAGTAAACAGTAAACAGTCCAACTCGATGGCAAGGGTAAATAAAATACTAACCCGGCTAGTGTGGTAATTTGGAAAGGTAATTTTCTTAGCCTGGGCTACAAATAACAGGATGTTTTTTTTTCTTTTGCACTATAATAGTATGGCAACAAGACAAGTACAACTATTTTTATTCTTAGCTTTTTGAAAATTAAATCCATTGCATTAATGAACAATATATGGTTTGTAGTTTTTAGCAGTCTTCTTATCTTTATACTGCATGATACAGGTCAGCCATTTTGTTGACTCACTTGTGTATGAAACTTGTAGTTCCCCAGGCGGCCAGCAGAGGGAGAGTTATGGTGATAATCTATTCGTAAGCGTTAAAATGCTCCTCTCCTGGATAATCCCTTAGTCCTACTGCAGTCTGTTTCATGGCTAGCCCCCTTGCAGGTTGTATGTTCTAAAATCTGTGATCCGCAGTAGCAGTTAGTAGATGTCCTCTCCCTTGCCCTGTGCTTTTTTCTCTTTCTCTCATACACTCTTGCACACCAGACAAGCTCTGCAGTGCTAGTATAATAGAGAGAAGCCTTGAGGTTAGGCAAGTCTCTTTTGTCATCTGCACGTGTCAACAAATCCAGCTAGGCTACACTGCAACATAGTGCCGCTACATTGACATTTTTCAATATGACAAAACTCATATAGATCACAGGCTCCATTATGCATCATACAAAGGTACTTACATGGAATAGTCTGAACGTCAATAATGCAACTGGAACTGCTACAGTATCCTGTGTGTATTTGGGATCTACTGTCCAGAATCTGCAGTTATTTTATTTTGTTAAACAAGTAAACACGTCGCAATGGTTGAAAAATAATTCGCACATAGGTTTCTGCACAAAAATGCAACCACCAGAAATAACAAAGCTCAGGTGCATTGTTCAATCTAATCATTGTTAAAATCAACATTTTCTATTTGCATTTCTTCATGTTACATAAGCACAATGCAGTTTTACTATTGAAAGTTAAAGCACCTGTGGAGCAGATGAGCTACGTAAGCTCCTTGTTTTGCCTTTATTTCGAGTTCAAAGTAGAAATAAACATGAAAAGTGTGGGCAGTGTTACGTTTCCCTTAGCGTTTGCCTTTTGGTGTCAGCCCCTGGATTTCTTGTGGAAGGAGAAAGAAAAGGCGAAAGTGAGAAAGACTTGAACCCCAGTATAACATGATGAATCAGCCAAAAAGCCACTGATAATGGAAGACTAGTGTCAGCGGAACTAAACTATGAGCAAAAGTCAGACACTCGTGGTGTGTCAGGGCATTTAGACTCTAAGTAAAAGCAAGAAAATAACACAGAAAATCTCCCCAGAAAAAAGTAGCAAGATGAAAAACAACAAAGGGTTCCCCACCAGGCAGCTGAGGGCGCAATAGTTCAAAATAAAAAACTATAATTTGGATAGTGGTCATGAGGGCATAATGGTGATAGCTAATCAAGGGAAACACTTGTATGAATGTTGTCTGACTCTGCTCAAGTAGGGCCAGCACCCGCCTCCATTGCATAGCTGTAAAATATCTGCTGAAATGTGGGAGGCGAGCACAGTTCTACCTCTAAAACAATACCAGTAACGTTGGTTCTGCCTTCTAATATACGGACAGAGTGTAAACAGGGTGCTTAGGTTGGACAGATATAACAGACCTACTCAATAAAGAGAGTAAGTATGTTTTAAGTTTTGCAGTTTAATTTACAGGTTTGTCTTTGAGCCAATTTGCATAGCTTTTTTAAAATGGCATTTCAATAAAGTGCTTTTTACATTCTTTGAATTTAAGTACAACACCAATTTTGGTTTCTCCACATTAAGGAGGCTGTGAAAAATATAGCACTCCTCTGCAGTAAGTAGAACTACCCTTAAGACTCCTGGCACACAGGTAAAATATACATTAGCAACATTTCTACAGACAAAACACAAATAAGTGTCTGAAAGTTACAGATCGAATGGATATATAGAGAAACTGATGTGTGTAAATCTGTTCTAGCCAAGTGCGTAATTGCGGCGGGGAAAATATGAAAATTTGTCCCCCCCAATATTTGTAATGACCAGTCATCAAAAGCTAAAATAAAACAAATTTTCTCCCCTTCAGTGCTAAATCGACTCCAAAACACACTGGAAGGTCAATGAACTCCTCCTGCCTTATGTTGGTTTACAAAATAAACAGGTTAAAGAACAGTATTATAAATAGAATTGAATAACTGCAGGTAGAGGAAATCATGATTTAATTATCAAAGTGTAACATACTATCTTCTAAACATATTGTCAGTTATTTATAGCTGTATGTTTGAATAATACAGCTTCATAGGAACTTAGCTGAAATAGAAGTAGAAAAAAATGTTCAGATGTTCTTGGTCTAGTGACATCTAGAGGCAGTGGTGGGCATTTTATTTTGTATGAATGCGTGACAACAATGAAGGTTACGTATGTTGCAATCCGATTTTATGCAAGCTTCTCAAAACTGGCCTGTTTGGTTGAGCCACTCTCCCCACAGCCACTCTCTCCAAGTGTTTCTTTCTCAGCGATCACCACAAACAATGCTAGGTTTACCATTCAGCATCTGCAGCACATGTGCTTCTGCAAAAGAATGATTCTGTTACAAACATACACATGATTTAGTTTTTTTTTTTTAAACTGCGGTTTAAAATTTAAAGTTGTCCTGGAGGCGATGCAACAGAAAAGGCAATTAGGTAATTAAAGTACAGTATCAAAGGGTAAGAACATGCTCAGCTACTTTTACTTTTTGGCAGTCTGCATGTTAGATTTGAGATATTGTGTGTGAGTGTATAAAGGCAACATGGCGTTCATTACTTCATGGAAGTATTGATTGGACTGTGATTGTGTCATTGATTATCCACACCTGCTCACTAGTACCTGCCCCTGATTCCCTCATCAGCCACTGTTCTATATATACCGGTCCACTTCTTTTATTCCTTGTCAGTTCATTTTGAGTTCCATGTCCTGGTTTCCCAATTTCCTTGTGTCTATGTTGCCTTGCTGGTTTGCCTTTTGTTTTTCTCTTGAGTGTTTGTCACCCGAACCTGGATCCCCTGCCTGTAAATTAATTTATCCCTAATAAATCATTGAGCTGCACCACTCAGTCTGTTTTGTCTGCTCTTGGGTCCTTTCCCCACACCACACTGTAACCGAATGAAACAACCAAACATGGACACAACAGACAGTCTTCTTCTCAGGCTGCCATTCTCAGGGTGGGATTTTGGGGTAACTAAGAAGGTTTTTTTGAGAACCCAGGCTTCCTGCGGGCCCATGTCATCCTCTGTGTGTGGGACCATGAAGTTGCCCATAGGGTGGCATTTACCAGGTGGAAGTTATATCCCAACACTACTCCTCATCCTGTTTTTTCTGAGCCGTTCAGTCTCCTCTGCGGCCAAACCTCAGCCCCAGGTTCCCAGTTACCAGCTCAAGCCTCAGCCTGCTTGCCTCCAGCCTGCTTCACCTTATGAGGATATTCACCTAGTCATATTCTCAGGGTCCCATGGAGGCCACAGGAGACATGGCTCCCAGCGCCACTGACCGGCCAACCCCTGTCTGTGATTCTGGGTCCGTGGCCGGCCAACTTGTGTACCTGCTCTTGAGCTGCAGCGGCCCTCAGTTCCTGTTCTTCAGCAGTATCTCTCACTTCCTGCTGGGCTGTTCCTCAAAGCCATCCACCTGAACTTTCCTGCACTTTCCTGGGGGGTACTGATATATTCTGTTACTCTGTTAGTCTTTTGTTCTGTTTCCTGTTGTATTTTGAAAGTCAACTTTTCTTGTCTCTTTTGTTCCTGCCCTCATGATTATCCACACCTGCACCCTAGTATGCACCTGCCCCTGATTCCCTCATCAGCCACTGGTATATACCAGTCCACTTCTTTTGTTCTTTGGCGGTTCATTCTGAGTTCCATGTCCTGGTTATCTTGTGTCCATGTTGCCTGGCTGTTTTGCCTTTTGGTTTTTCCATTGAGTGTTTGCCACTTGAACCTGGGTCTCCTGCCTGTAAGTTCATTTATCCCTAATAAATTATCCATCTGCACCACTCACCCTGTTTTGTCTGCTCTTGGGTTCTTTCCTTGCACCACACCATAACAATTGTAAAGCAACATTTCTATCTCACAGATCTTCATCAGACAAAGCTTGGACACTTTGTGATTTTTGTTTATTTTTAAGGCCAAAGGAAGGCAATTCTAATTCCCTTCTATTTAGGCACACCTACAAATACAAGTACAGTACACATTTTAAAAATGGGCATTAATTCTCATACATCAGGCAAAACAGCATAATTCCTTAATCCAATTTCAGGCCACAAATAAAACATTATCAAGTCATATGATGAATGGACAGACCTACAGGTGTCATAAGACATAAGGTTATCAAGAGTCGATAGTCTGTGAGCAACGGCCTCAGCCAGGCATTATCAAATGATGCAACTGTGTGGCCTCCATTGACAAAGATCCAGTTTGGACATCTGTATTTCAAAATAAATGTCACAAACTGAAAAATCACTGCCACTAGAAGCAGTCAAGGATCTTGTGATGCATGACATTTGATGCACCGGTGCACAATTTAATACAGTGGTACTCACTCCTGGTCCCGGTAAACCACTGCTACCTACAATTTGTGCAGTGCTGTGTTCACTAGGCCAATTACTACCTGATGAGATGAAGGCATGAGGGGAAAATGCTGCTCACTGGAAAATTGTATGTGGAGAAATGTATAGGACCCAAAATGAAACCTTGTGGCACACCACAAGACAGACAAACAGTTGGTGGCACAATGTTAATAACTTAAACAAGAAAATAATCCACTCAGACAGATGTAAAACCCACTGGAGGTCCTTTCCAGAAATACCACTTATTTGTCAGAATATAATGATCATTTGCATTTAAAGCTGTACTATGGTCAAGGAGTAGCCACTTGCATTGCCTGCAACACTAGAATATAATAATCAATTGCATTTAAAGCTGTACTATGGTCAAGGAGTAGCCACTTGCATTGCCTGCAAAACTATACATTATCACATCATTGCAGACACTACAGTGGGTTATTTCAGCAGTTTATGATGATATTAAAAGTCATTTTGTGTATCACACCTGCCCTTTTCTTGACTGGTGTTCCCATTGAGCTCTATTAGTGTGCCTTTGCAGGTGGTGGGCAACTGTAACCCTACTGTGTATGAATGAAAATAAATATAAACAATACAACAATGAACAACATAATGTGTCTATGTACAAGTCAGACTGCTTCTGTAATTTATAAACAAGAATACAATTGTGCAATGATGCAAAGTGAAAATCAGCTAGAATAAATATGGAGTGATTAATGTAACTTTATATACATGACGTAGGTGGACATGTAACAGCGGCTTAGGTTCATATTTGATGTACAATACTGTGTATATGTCAAATATAAATTATATAGAGTGTCAGATTGTTCCTGAAACTATGTGACTGATGTTAACTGTTCATCAGAGTGATGGCCTGTGGGTAGAAGCTGTTCTTGTGTCTGGTTGTTTTGGCGAATAGTGTTCTGTATCATGTACCAGAGGGGAGAAGTTGGAACAGGTTGTGTCCAGGGTGTGATGGGTCTGCAGTGATGTTTCCAGACTATGGACATGTACTGTATAAGTCCTGAATGGAGGGCAGGCCGGCAAGAGTGAATCTTTCTGCAGTCCAGATTGTCCGTTGTAGTCGGTTGCTATCCTGTTTGGTGACGGATCCAAACCAGACAGTGATGGATGTGCAGAGAACAGACTGGATTATTGCAGTGTAGAACTGGATCAGCAGCTCCTGAGGCAGGTTGAACTTCCTGAGCTGGAGCAGGGAGTACATCCTCTGCTGGGCCTTTTTGATGATGGAGGCCCACTTTAGGTCCTAGGAGATTGTGGGTCCCAGAAATCTGAAGGTTTCCACAGATACAGTGCTGTTGAGTATTGTATTAGAGGGCTCCTCCTAAAGTCCACTGTCATCGCCACAGTTTTGAGCATGTTCTGTTTGAGCTCCAGGTTGTTAGGGTTAGGGTTAGTAGGGACTGTACCAGAAGGCCAGCTGTTCACTGTCCCGGATGAGGCCGACCACTGTAGTGTCATCTGCAAACTTGCAGGAAGTTTGTGATCCCCTCACAGGTGGAGGCTGGTACAGTTGGATGAGTTAGGAGTGGAGGACATCTGGGATGATGGGGTTGAACGTTGAGCTGAAGTCCACAAACAGGATCCTTGCGTATGTTCCTGGGGAGTCAAGGCATTGCAGGATGTAGTGCAGTCCCATGTTGAGGACATAATCCATGGTAAGCAAACTGCAGGGGGTCCAGCCTGGGATATCCTTCAGATGGCTCAACACCAGTCTTTCGAAGGATTTCATGACCAGATATGTCAGGGTGAGGGGCCTGTAGTAATTTAATCCTGTGGAGACCAGGATGATTGTGGAGTGTTTGATGCAGGAGGGAACTTCACACAGCTCCAGTGATCTGTTGAAGATCTGCATGAAGATGGGGTCCAGCTGGTCAGCACAGGCTTTCGGGCAGGAGGGTGACAGCTCTCTGGACCTGGTGCCTTCCTGATCTTTTGTCTCTGAAAGAGCTGACACATCCTCTTCATAGATCCTAAGTGCAGGTGAGGGGTCAATGGGGATAAATTAGGGCATTGCAGGGGGTGCAGATGTTTGTTTGATGTCTGAGTTGGAGCAGGTGAGGGGTGTGAATGGTGGCTTATCAAACCTGCAGTAAAACACATTAAGGTCTTCAGCCAGTTGATGGTTCTCTACAGTGTGGGAAGTGATCTCCTGCAGTTGGTGATGCCCTGCAGGCCTCTCCACACTGACACCAGGCTGTTAGTTGAAAACCTGTTTTTCAGCTTGACAGTGTAGCTCCTCTTTGCTACTCCGATCTCCTTTGTCAGCGTGTTTCTGGCCTGGATGTACAGGATCGTGTCTCCACTTTTGTAGGACTCCTCCTTGGCATGATAAAGCTGCCCGAGTTTTTCTATGAATCAGGGTTTGTTGTTGTTGTATTTGCACAATGTTTTAGTCGGCACACACATGCCCTCACAAAAGCTGATATAAGATGTCACAGTGTAAGATGTCACATCGAGGTCTGTAGCTGCAGCCTCAACAACACTCCAATCAGTGCAGTCAAATCAGCTTTGCCTCGTTGGTCCACCTCCTCACAGTCTTGACCACAGGCTTAGCAGATTTTACTTTCTGCCTGTAAGTCGGGCGAAGATGAACCAGTGATCGAAGAGTTCCAAAGCTGCACAGGGGACACAGCAATAGGCGTTCTTTAAGGTGGCGTAGCAATGGTCCAGTGTGTTTTTGACACTAAAAATGCTGTATGTTGTGTTTAGTCAGTTCGTGGCTGAGGTTTGTTCTGTTAAAGTCCCCAAGAACAATAGAGGAGCCGGAAATTAGGTAGCATTTTTTCTCTTTTGGTTCCCTTGTCTCGAAATCAGTGGGATTTCTGAATGGGTTTTTGGTTAGATATCTGAAATAAGGTTTGTGATTAACACAAGCTTAAGAGACTTTCACGTTTACAATTCAATTCAATACAGTCTTACTTATATAGTGCCACATTACAACAAAGCTATCTCAGGGAACGTTTTCATATAGATCAGGTCTAGTCCGACTCTTTACTAACAATTCCCACCATGAGCAGCACTAGACGACAGTGGCAAGGAAAAACTGCATTTTAAACAGGCAGAAACCTTGAGCAGAACCAGACTCTGGGAGAGAGAGAGAGAGAGAGAGTGAGAGCAGGAGAACAGAACACACAGCAGCACAGTACAGTTCCACATAAAGATGCAAAACAGCAGTACTAATGGTATTGATTGTTAACATTAATACAAACAATACTAGTGGCAATACAATAATAGTAATACTAAGAGCAATAACAATAATATCAGCAGTGGCTGTTGAGCAGGAACATGGGGGCAGGAGGTGGCTGCAACCACAGATCCAGACTCTACAAAACCGGAGGCAGAAATACCTGCAGAAGGTAACAGAAGGAGTGAGAGAGAGGAGAGAAACTATGGGAAATAGAAGCAGACGAGTTAGTGCGTACAGATGGAGAGGGAGAGAGGAGCCCAGTGCATCATGGGAAGTCTCCTGGCAGTCTAGGCCTATAGCAGAATAACTAAGGAGGCCTCAGGGCTCATCTGCTATAAGCTTCATCAAAGAGGAAAGTTTTAAGCCTACTCTTAAATGTGAGGAGGGTGGCTGTCTCCTGTACAAAAACGAAGTTGGTTCCACAGGAGAGGAGCTTGATAGCTGAAGGCTCTGGCTCCCATTCTACTTTTAGAGACTCTAGGAACCACAAGGAGCCCTGCATTCTGGGAGCGCAGTGCTCTAGAGGGGTAATAGAGTACTATAAGCTGAGGGGTTGCAGGGCTATAGATATTAAGTCTATTGTCTGTTCCGCTCTCCGGAGCGCAAGGTGACGGTAATACACCTGGATGCCAACCGCCATAAAACTAGAAGAAGAAGAAGAAGAAGGGTACTATGAGCTTTTAATGATATGATGGTGCCTGACCATTAAGGGCTTTGTAGGTGAGGAGAATGATTTTATATTCTATTCTGGATTTTACAGGGAGCCAGGGTACGGAAGCTAATATTGGAGGAATATCTCTTTTCCTGGTTCTTGTTAGTAAATGTGCTGCAGCATTTTGGATCAGCTGGAGAGTTTTATGGGACTTATTGGAGCAGCTTGATAATAGGGAGTTGCAATAATCCAGCCTAGAGGTAACAAATGTTTGTCTTAAAAAAGGCAGTTGCTAAGTAGCTTTTTTTTTTCTTTACAAACACGGACCCTGAGGTCTTTTATCGCCATACGTGAATACACACACACACACACACACACACACGTGTAGGTCATGCACAAACACACACATGCAGGCTGCGTTCCACTGTGAAATTCTTCTTCTGCTTTTGACGAATCCAGCCATCCTTCCTCCCGAGGACAGCCTGGAGCAGTGAGAGCAGCGAGAGCAGGAGAGCAATCTGTTCTTCTTGCATGTTTTTCCTATGGGGTTATATAGATTTTTATGAAGGAGCCCCTAGTGAGCATGGGGAGGACATGCAAACTCCACACAGAAACGTCTGGTCCCCTAAGGGAATCGAATCCAGGACCTTCTTGCTGTGAGCACGAAGCTAAATTAGAATACAAAGGTTGTCGGGGACATTGAAACATCATCATGCCAAACACAGAAAGTCATCTACTCATTCGTCCGCCTTTACAGCCTCGTGTTTATACACGTGCAAACCAGTCTAACTCAGACTTTCCCAAACACTTTGGTAGAGGAGGTAAGAGCATGAAATCAAATTACCAGTTGGAAGCTTAGTGGTGGTGATGTTGAAGTCATGTGACGTGGTGTAGTTCATTTATGGCCTAACGTTAGCGTTACATTTCTAGCGATTGCATTTACGCTTCAAAAAATCACAAAAGTGATTATTTTGATGAACAAAACGTGTAAGTATCATAAACCTTTGTTTGCCACAGAGCTTATTTTCTGCAATAATTCAAAAACCCATTGGCTTTTTGTCAAGGGAAACAGGGCAATGCCAACTTCTGGGTTGGCCTACAAAAATTCGGCATCCTTGCAGCACTCTGTGACGGAGGAGTCTGGATGTTTGTGCTCTCTGTTAGTTATCTGGTCAGCCGGGTGCTCCTCACGAACTCCTCGCCAACACAGGCCTGAGGTGGGATGTAAACACCGACCAGAATGAACAAGTATATCTCCAGCGGTGAATAAAATGGTTTACAGTCTTACATACTGTATACCGCTATTCATAGCATACCGGCAGCAATGTCCATATTTGCAACTGTGAGACAGTTACACAACTGAAAGCAAAGTTTAACTCTGAGCTTGTGCTCGCATTCTGAGGGTAAGCACTGCTCGATTTACTAAGACAGTACAGCTCATTACGCTGTCAGCTCCTGGGACTGCCATCCAGACGCACACTGCGAGCTCAGCAGACGCAGTTCAGTGGTGGGATGAGATCACTGCAGCCTGTAGTGATTTTACAGTTCATTGTTGGCAAGCTCAAATACATTTTTGATGAACACAAACATAACTAACTATCCACTATTTGTTTCCATTACAGTAATCCCATGTTGTGCTCAATAATAACAGACTAAATGCTTCATTTTAATTTCTAAAATTCGGTTTTAGTTATAGACCAACTTCTATTTGATTCAAGTTTATTTCCTCCTCTACAACCTTCCTTGAAACTTTTGACTCAATACGAGATGTCCTATAACAATACTACAACTATTACTACTAAAAGTACTTCTACTAAAAGAAATATCATTTTGAGGCTATGATATAAATATTTCTAATATAAATCATGTAATCATTGTTGACATTGATGAAAAAAGGCTCTTTCGTTAACATGGGAATGTGCTTTTATTAAATAAAGAATACATTACAATGACAAGACATTAATGTATAAATAACTCAGTATAACACTGAAAATTATATCTCAATGTTTCACAGCAACTTTGCAAAAAGTGGTTATTAAGTAAATGTACATTGTGAAGATCTACTGATTCAAAGGGATGAGTGATCTGTGGATGGTGGGCTGTCAGTTTAGTTATGGGAGTTAAGACAGCAGCGCATTACCTCCCGATTTAGATTTAATGTACACATCCCTCATTCATAAATAGTTGATGTAAAGTTGCAGTGGCGTGTGAACTGATTGGCTGTAAGCAAACAGGCAATATGGATACGAGCATGCACAAACACTGTTTCAAATCTCTGCTAGAAACCTTTGACTGCACCAAAATCACAGACAACTATTATCAGTTTGTTACAGACATCACATTTCATATCAAAATCGCACAAACGTTTATGATCGTTCAAAATGAATGAAATCAACTTGAAACAAAAAGATTGATAGCTATTAAAAGAATTACTTTAGTAGTTTTGGCATATTTGTGCTCCCCTGCAGACAGTATACATGCTGACTTCCTGAAGAAAACATGATAAACATGTTTACAACTTAAATTAACTGACTTGGAAGTTATGCCAACACTTTGAGTGTATACCATTGTAATTCTTGTAAACCTGATCTGGAGAGATATGTAAGTTATCACTGACAGCAATGGAGGACCTAAACTCTGTAAACGTCATCAGGAAATCAGCCTGGCCTGTGTAAAAATGTACCTAAAGATCTCAGCAGTCGGAGGAGGACACACTGCTTTTACATGGGAGAGTGCTGCCACCAAGTGGTGAACAGGATGAATTTAAAATTTAAAATGGCATCAACACATATACCTCTCACCACATTATGTTCACAAATACTTTGCATGGCACAATAAATAACAAATATATAATAAGGACAATTTTCACAGTTCACTTATGATTAGGTATGCTGATTTCACCAGGGGTCTGATTTCTTTTGGGTCAGACAATATTCTTTTCATGAATGGCCAGAGGCTGCTGTGAGGAGAAAAAAAGCTTAACAAATAAAAATCTTGAGGAAAGGCTAGTGGTTTTCAAAAACTGATTTACACTACATATGAATTACTCCAGTTGAATAAATTGTATATGAAATTAGATTTTTATTATGGCATTAATTTCTTTAAAGTAATACAAGTTAAATTACATGCTGCAGATTTTTAGATTAGGTGCACGTTGTCCATTTAACTGTTAAAATAGGTCAAAAAGTAATTCTGGATCCAGAAAAAAAAATGTATGTAATAAAACCACTACTCTGTTTTTTAACTATCCTCCAGCATCACTGCAAGAACATAATCAGCCAGTGCAAGTGACTGCACTTTGCTCTGTAGCCACTGTGGCGTCACAAAGCATGCTGGGCTGAATCATTTCAAAGTGTTTGGTTTGTGTGCGTTAAATACCGTGAATCGTGGAATCACAGAATCTGCAGTATGCACAGTCATGCATCTCGTGGACACACACACACACACACACACACACACACACACACACACACACACACACACACACACACACAC
>JAVQJF010069295.1:0-49469 GCA_036023855.1 Gadopsis marmoratus
GCCCTTAGTGCTGATAACAACATCATCTTTTGCCACTGAATGGGCTGCAGGGTGTGGGGGGGGGGGGTACATGGAGTCCATTAAGAAGTCAGTGACAAACACTACAACACATGAGGTGCTCTGCACAGCTGGAGTAACACCATGAGGTCCAATGAAGTCCAAGGACCACAACAATACATCTTTAGATTCACTGTATATCTGTAATACTGAATAAGCTGTTGATCTTGTAAAGGTTAAGGTTCAATTCATAAACATGGTTAGCGCTCTCAGATTATCTTATTACTATGCAGCCTCTCAGCCATCCCAGAGAATTCCTAGATGTACACATACTGCAGTCAGCATGTTTTGTGATTACGTGAGCTGGGAAAGAGGCAGAATAAAGCTGAAAAGGCTTCAGGGCCAGAAAGAAATAAGGGGGCTAAAGCTTCCAAATATAGGACTTTCTACTGTTAATCACCCAACGACGTTCAGTGCAGCTTTAAGTCGATAACATCATTTTTAAACTTAATTTTTATGCTAACAGTGGATCAAATTACTATGTGTAATGTGAAAAGTGTCAACTCTGCAGTTCCCATCAGTGCTGTAGGGTTTTTATCCCCCTTGAGCTCATTGTCTTGTAGTTTCTTCAGGCGAGCACACTCCACTCTCATCAACCTCGTTCCACTTTTAGCCAAAAACTAAAATCTGTGAACCTGCCGCAACAACAGACAAAGGTTCACGACTGTCTGATGACGCATGGAGCATTTAGCAGGTATTTTACTCGGGAGGTGGTGGAGACCAAAACAGAGCGTGAATATTGGACTTAAATTTGTCAGATCGCCAGAACAAATGAATGCTACTGTTGCTTCGTGTCTGTTGCTAACATAAATGCCTTTACATAGCACGTTCTGCTGCCGCAAGTTGTTAAATACATAAATAATGCGGCTTTAAAATTAGTTGGATTTACAAATTGAAATCTCAAGCACGTTAGCTGCCAACAACATCTGGTTTCCAAACCTGTATGGATGTAATGTGTGACGTCAGGGATCAGGTTTGTTCCAGAGCATCACATGGGTGGTGCCACAGTGCCAAATTTAAAGCTTAACTGTCCTGACTGGACTGGAGAGAGAATGGCATAACATAGGTATCAGGAGGCTGTCTATCAGGAGAAAAATGTGACACCTTTGAACTGCTTGAAGAAATCGTTAAATGTAGAAATGAGAGCGGAGACCAGATCCAAGCTGATCCATTTCTGACTGTTCAGAAGGCTGGACAACCTCAACCTTTGAGGATGGGACTTTTAACACCTGACCTTGGTTGGTGATGCAACTTGCTCTTCTGTGATACAATATGCGAGTTCTGTCTGACTCACCTCTCACCGCTCACGGCGTTCACTGGTGTCAAATGAGTTAACAGTGATAAAAGGTGAACTCATCCAACTGCCACGTGACTTAATGTTTTGTTCTTTGTCCAGACTGCCCTCCCAAAACATAGCAGTATAGCTCGTCCGTGCATCAGCGTATAACGGCATGTATTTAAGTTTAATGTTCGGTGGCGACCTCTAGTGGCTGTAGTAATTATGACGGACGCAAAGGAGGAAGTCAGGTGAGGAAAGGGTGGATGGATTGTTCCAACACAGGACTTTCACCCAGCAGACAGCTGTTTGCGTCCCGTGTGAAACCAAAAGTCACCCATTTGTTATGCTCTTAAGTCACCTGACGTAACTTAACTTGCAGCCAAACCAAACTACAACCGTTTCACAACGTTAACCACGTGTTTATTATTGTCGTCATGACAGCAAAGGTCCAGTACCACGATGAATAAGATATGATACACCTGTCGCTGGTACTCGCCAACGGTCCCACGTGTACTCTGAGAGTCATTGGCAAATGTTAGGAGTTCAGTGACAGTCAGAGGCCCTTTTGTTGCTTAACGGCAAATTTGTAGGTGACATCTGAGGCCTACAGTGGCATGTTAGACCAGACCTGCTAGTGACAGATGGGAAATGTGTTTACAGTAGTGCCACCTGGATTCTTTACATGAATGGATGACGGATTAAACGATGAGGAACAAGGCATGTCTCCTACAGCTTGCAAGAAATTCCACTGCAGCTGTATGAGAAAGCACAGGCGCATCCTCTGCTCCTTTAGCACCACGTTTTCTACTGGAGACACAATTTAGGCTTGAGCTGCTGATCATTTATGACACAGGGCAATGCAACGTTCATTTTGACTTCTCAGACAAACTGGCCACGCATTCTGTTTAGCGGACAGACTTTTAATGGTCTTCCATGACTTTTAATAATGCACATATGAAAGCGAACAAGGCTGTAACAAGGATTTATGGTTAAAACACCTGATGAAACACACAAAAAAGTGCCTATCCACTTCTCGAATCAGTGACACTTCTCTCCCACAAATCAAGGAAAGGGGAAATTGGAGACTAATGTGATTTTCTAGACATGAAGACGTGTTTTCAGCTCAGAAGCTGGTTGCACCACCACATAGGCTACAAACCTCCGGTGGGTGTAAAAGGTCCAGCAACAAACTGTAAACAGCACTGTTTAGTTTAGATGTCTGTGTTTGTGCCCCGTGTAAAAAAACAGGAGAAATTCATTCTGAAAAATGACAGTTTAACAGAAGCAGGTAGTTAAATGCCTTAAGAAATTATATACATCTTTAGCCTTTCTTTTCGGCATTAATAAAACTTTTCAAATTAAACTTGAGCAGTATATCAACTTAAAAGGGCATATAGGGAGGGGCCTCTGGTGATCACTTGAAAAAGATTTGCTTGAAATAAAGTGCTGCTTGTTGGATCTCTATTATGCCGAAATTCAAAGAAGCCCTTAACGATCCGGGACGGCATCTCCACATTTTGGTGCCGAATCTCTGCGTCCCCCCCCAAAAGGTGATGCTGCCACAAACCCCCACATTTCCGCGGACACGCGGGGGGGGCTTCGGCGGTCTCATCCGGGAGGATGCGCTGTGTTTGTCTGCGTGTAAGCGCCACCTGAGTCCTCGTGTCACGCGGTTAACAGTGTCGGCTCAACGAGCGCTCCTCTCACTCCGGGTTAAACCCCGCACAGCCGTGTTGCGGTAGCGCGCGCTCAGTCTGCGAGCAGCGGCTGCGCGCCGTCGGGTCTGGAACCCCGGTGCCACAAGGACCTCACCTCCCCCCCCCCCCACACCGAGAGGACGTAACGGCGGCTCTCCTCCCTGCTCGGCCGCGTTTAGGCAAAGGTCAAGCTGCCGAGGGCGACGAGCTCCTGCGAAGGATACAAGTTTGAAATGAAGACGTCAGGAGCAGCTGCGGGATGCGGGTAAGTTCCTCCACGCAGCCACGTCCGGATGGAGCGGCTTCTGCGGTGGATGGCGCATATTTGTGATGTGTATGTGCCACTTACAAAACACACGGGGAAAGTTCTGCGCCACGGGAACGGGGGCTGCCGTGTGCAGGAGCTCGGCCGCGGTGGCTGCTTTGGGCCAGAGACCGACGCGTGGCCGCGTTCATCCCGGCACCCGACGGGGTCCGTCGTGGTGCGTCTGGACCCGCGAGCATGCAGCCAACTTCGCTCCCAGCATGCTCGCCTTTTTAGTTTGTATGCCTGCGATGCTGCTTTTGGACACCAAGCATGAGACGGTGATGGTGCTGAGGGCGGTGCGTTGGCGGACGCGGTTCGGATGGCGGTGACGGTGATGAAGGCGATGGTGATGGGTGCGATGCCGCTCACCTGTTGCAACCCACAGGCTGCCCAGTGTCGCACTGGGCAACCTGGTCCGCAAAGTGCACCGATGCGTTTGTTGTTGGACGTCCGTCGCGCACCACGCGCCGCATCCAGCACGCGCCTGCACAGTCACGCCGCGGCACTCGGGCGTTGCACGCGTGCCGCGCCATTTGTCGGCAAGGGCTTTGCAAAGTGCAGGTTCTCGTGTTAGTGTTGGAATTAAAACAGGAGACCCGGTTGGAGCGCAGACACAGTGGCGCTGCTGGGAAGCGCGTGTATTCGCACGCAGCGCAGTGGGATGGCTGCAAGGAGCAACGGTGCGACGTGATCCGCTAACAGGGAGAAGGGCAGGACAAATCAATGAATCCAGGACATTATTGTTTGAGCCCCCCCCCCCCTCCTCCTCCTCCTCCTCCTCCTCCTCCTCCTCCTCCTCCTCCTCCTCCTGGGAGTCAGCGCGAGGCTCCTCTCCTCCTGACGGCTCGCGCCTTTCATGCCTGCAGTTTAAACCCTTTGATGTTCCCTCGCGCTTTGGAACCCGCTCTCCAGTGTGTTAATGTTCTCCGATTGATCCATGAATCTTTTAATTAACCCACTTGTATGCGCAGCGCAGCTTTGTCCAAGGTGAAATGCCATCGGGGGAGTGGGGGGGGGGGGTAGCAGAATGACACGCTGCTAATGGGGATTTCAAAGTCAATGGCAGTCTGTGCTTCAGCTTCTGGTTTGATATTGTCTGCAACTTTATTTCCGCGAGAAATCCTCGCTCGGCATGTATTTATTTATTTATTTAAAAAGTGCTTTCGGTGATTAAGACCTCAGCTGCAATATTAATGACTCTGGAAGAAATCAAAGGATGAACCTCGGAGATGCAGCAGCCTGAAGGGAGCCTACATTAATGATGTGCTTTAACTCCATCAGCGGGTCCAGCGTTGCTGCACGTTGAGCCCAGATCAGAGCCTTTTCTTTTTAGAGTCGTTCCAAACATGTCTTTTTTTTTTTTTTACTCTCTCCGAGTTGACGTTGCTCAGGTGTTCTCTTCTTGTCTTTTTTAACTCAGCCGTCCTTCCGCTCGGCGGTCGCCTCCCTACATGGGTCACCGTCGGACAACAGAAGCGCGTGCGGCGGGTGTTTGAAGGCGCACGTGAAACGTGATGCGTCATGTGATTACCGCCGGCGGTCGGTAGGGGGCAAAGCGCTCTCAGGGATCAGGAGAGCTGTGTGACCCCGCCCCCTCCTGAAGGGCGGCTCGCTGCTCAGCTGCTGCTTCTGAGGATGAAACTCGGGCCTCTTCATCAGCTTCAACCTAGTTATGGTGCCAGAAGTGTCTGCAGTGGACTGTCAGAGAGCAAAAGGCTTCACGTGTTGAATTCAGTACCAGAGAGCCTGTTAGGCTTAAACCCACTCTGTTTTAGGGCTACCGGCGCTGATTTCCAGCCTGGGGGCCACAAAGGGGGCCACAGGTCCACTGTGGTTGACACTCTTACCAGTTAAATCTTAAGCTAAACTTGAGGAGAAGTCCTAAAACCACTAATGAACAGTGGAAAGTTTGAACATCAACCGGGCAAAACTAGATCGTGTGACATCGCTGAAAGATCCATAACAAGGGAGTAAGTGGAACTAAAGATTGGAGATCGTTTTGTCACACCCTATTTGTGTCCAGGCTCACGCATAAAGCCTCCGTTACACACTTGTTTAGGAATTTTATTAAGTACAATATTAACTTCAGCCTTAAAGGTCCTGCAGTAGTATCCAGTCTTCTGTTGCTGTCGGGCCTCTGTCAAAATACACGTTTAATATTATTTATAAAAAGGCGCTCACATTATAAAACAGAAAAACAGTATTTGTTTAAGGTCCTTCTTAATAAAGTCACGTTTAAAGCGAGATCAGATCAGATTTAGCGACTCCCAATATGTTGCAGCAGCGCAGGAATACCTTCACAAATATACCTTCAAAAAGTGTATACATTGTAATACCTCACAATATACATGAATTGTGCGAATATATATGTGCAATAACAACAAGTCCAGTAGTTCAACTCTGAAATTCCTATTGAGGTAGTATAGTGACTTGTTAAGAGTCATGGTGCTTGTACAATACACAACCTAAATATAAGCATAAAGGATAAATAACAAAAAGAGTTCAAATATACATTCCATGCATTAAAGTATACAGTGTGTATACTGTGCATGTATAGTATATGCTGTATAATCATATGCACACTATACAATAAATAGCATGATATACAAGTATGAACTCTATATGACCACAAATGAAAAGAATACTGTGATATATTATAAGTAATATAAATCAAAATGCTATTGTTTTTAACATTCTACTATTTCTACTATTGCTAGCACTACTATATAATTCAGTTCACGGTGCAACATTTAATTTAATCCCACAGATCCGCGGATATTTAACACATACAAGAGTAAGGTTACCCCGGGAAAGAATGCTAGTTTTCTTTAAAACTGTAGTTTAAAGTAAAACTGAAAGCTTGAGACTGGAACGATGCCTGTGCCCCTTTTGGGAGATATTTTTAATTATACAGCTTTGTGTGGAGTTTGCATGTTCGCATCATGTCAGGAGAAAAAAGTGCCCCGAAATTTTGGATTATTTTTCCTTTCTTTTGAAACAACCCCAAAAATAGTTTTTATTAAAGTAGTTATTTTATTAGGAATGATTTACCAACCCCAAATAGATGTGCTTCGGGAATAAGCAGCTCTGGGCCTGTGACTGCTCTGGGTCAGACTCTCTGGAAGCTGCCTTGTGTAATGGAGGCACCTCAGATTGTATTATTTTGCAGCAGCGGCCGTTTCATTGCAGGTGAAGCATACAGGTGTAGCTTTACTGACAGCTGGCATGATGAATGCAAACTGATCAGTCCGTCCGTCATTAAAGCTGCAGTTTTCCATGTCAACTTTCCTCTTCAGGCTCTTTGAGAGAGACATTTTTACATGTCTGGCAAACAATTCAAAAGGCTTTTCTTCCTCCTTCTTGCAAGCGTTTTCCACCAATCAGGACACTGATCATTATGGATGTCCCATGTTTTTTTGGAGAGTATATCTGCTTTGAAGAATTCTGCCCCTTGGACAAATGTGGTTGATATGACCCCTGCTCCAGAGGATAAGTGAGCATCCAGATAGCCAGCAGAGGCGTGGACTCGATTCATACATCTGGTGAGTTTAGACTCTCAATTGACACCAGTGGCTCATGTGGACTTTACCTCCCCCAAGCCTAATGGCGAAAAAGGATATAATAAAAATGTGTTTTCCTCAGCAGCCAAACAGGAAAGCAGCTAGACAACAGATGATATGACAGATTATCACAGTGTTTTAGAGGGCAACAAGAAAAACATTCCCCTCAGATATAACAAGTCATTTGAACTTGAATGAGTCACTGACATTTACTGCACTATTACTGTTTACTGTTGTTTGGTGAATTGCACAAAATTGACTTACCTTTCTTGACTTAGGACTTGGCTCTGGATTACGCAGCCAAGACTCGAGACTGACGTGACAATGACTTTGTCACACGTCTGACAGCCAGTTTGAAAAACCTTCTAAAATATATAAATTCATTGTTTCCTTCAAGATTTAGCTTTCTTGTCAGTGTGTAAAAGCCTTTAAAAAACAACCCACATAAGCTATAATGGGACACAAAAATGTGCCACTGAAACCCAGACCTATTAATTCTTTTAGGGTTAGCAGCTCTTTGGTGAAGGATGATCCACCTGTTCAATGACAGAAATGCCTTCTTTCCCCCTCCTCCTGCAACTTCTGTACGTTTGGCCTCTGTTTGCTGAAGCAGCCGTGTTAGCTTCCAGGCCGTGCAGCGAGGCTAACTGTCTGTGAGTCTCTGAGCCTGGCCCGCCGCGAGCCTCCACCCACTGCTGAACAAATAGTGCTCGACGTGTTCCCCTTCATGCGTCTCCAAATGAACGGGAGGAGCAGGGGTGTCAGGAAGCCAAATATTATATTAGAAAGAGATTGACAGCAATTGCTTCTAATGGCCATTGCACGTTGTAGGCGGGTTATTAACAATGCAATGATTTGGAGACATTCCCGCATTATGCTTCTGCATCTTCTGCTGTAGCTGCTGGAAGCCGTAGGTGTCTGTGGTGCCAGCATTGTGCGTATGCAGACACATGAAGAGACTATGCTGGACATTTGGACACCACAAGGACTGTGGCCTGCTCCATGTTTTCTCCCACATGTTGCAGCGGTTTGTTGAAGCCAGAGTCTGCGTGGCTGTGCTTTGAGCTAAATGCTAAGGCCTGCATGCTAACATCTTCACAATGACAACAAGGTATGGCGTTTACCACGTTCATCATCATGGTGCGTTAGCATGTAAACATGTCATTAGCACAAAACTCAAAAGTGCCGCTGATCATTCGTTTTGCAGGCATTTGGTCATAAACTAAAATGCTGGACAAAGTTTGACCTGATGCTGTTAGAGTGTCGCAGGGAAAAGTCACAGCCATGTGTTCCGGCCCGTCTCAGATCGACTCCAGCCGGCTGATGGCGTCACCTGCGACTCAGCTTGTCAAGTCACCAGCGGCTGGTTTTAGAACGTGAGGCACGTCACCTGTTTCAACAGCCAATCAGCTCGAAGAGAAGTCAGCTGGTCTTCTCGACCCTCTCGGTTTTTTTTTTTTATGTTTTCACCGTTTCATCAACGCTAGAAATGCAACTGTAGCAAGTAACAAATTATATCCAGCTACAGAAAAAGCCTGAAAATCTAGCAGGTAGAATGGAAATACAGAGAGCCGTTGCTATGGAAACAATACCCCGTCTCGTCTAGCCGTGTTGATGTAAACTGGCAGGTTTCAGAACTTCGCATTGCAAGTTTCATCCCGTCCCGTTGTGAATCTTTGGTCTGAACTGGAATTTACTCGTCTAGCAAAAACATTCCCATTATTCCCACGGCCATCTTTGCATGGGGGGGGGGGGATACAATGAATGCCAGTTCATTTTGCAGTGGCACTGTGATAGTGAATAGTTACAACATCCTCAGAACTACAGATATATAGTACAGCTGTGTATTTCAGGATCTCTCTGAGGTAAGGACAGAAATGTCCTTTGATAGTCTGGCTACTGAAGGACCGAAGGCTCCTTGCTGTAACCTCCATGGTGTACAATAAATCTTTAATCAAAACATCATTTCAAGTTTCAACCCTGAGTATCACAATTAAGCAATCAATGTTTGGAACTCACTGGAATACTGAGGGCTACAAAGAACACAGGTATGTCTTTGAAATTCTGGCAAAGGAAGGCTGCATTTGTTGGATATGTTTGACGGAGCTGTAAGAATGTGAGAGTCTGTGTTCCAATGGCTGGTTCCATTTTCCAGTCAGATTTGCTAAACTCTCAAATCTCTTAGCAAAACCTTTTAACTGTCCTTGTTCATAAGCAAAGAACAATGTACAAATCATTCATGCAACGGTAGCAGGCTGGTCGACCATTGACCTGTTCACCAGCAGCACGTTACATCAGCCATTGCGAATTAATGTTGATGATGATGATGATGATGATGATGATGATACTTTACTGTCAGATCAAGTCTGAAAATGACTCTCGTCACAGCAGCTCCATTTTCAACATCACAGAAAAGACAAAAGATAAGACAAAAAAAAAAAAAGATACATAGATTTAACACAACGTTGCCATCACAGGCACTATTCAGTGTACATTCAATCTTGGATGAAGCTCCATATTTAGTTTTAGGATTGACTTGTGTACAAAAGAGTGCTTCAGTCTAACCTTATTAAATGGTGGAATCCTGCATCTCTGGTTTGATGGATTTCCATTCACTGTTCAGGACATGGTCGGGGTCAGACACAATGTTGTTGTCCAGCCAAAATATGTTCTTATGGTAAGCTGATTCATAGAGTTTCTCAAGTGGCATGGCTTAAAATCTTTGAGCAGATTTTCATTTGGTGGAGCAGTATTGCAATATTGTAGAACACATTAAAAATAAAAGAAGAATTAGTGTACTTGCCCCAAAAGACCTCTTTTTGCAAAGAAATGTTCATTACACCCAAGTATTTGTGTATTTGATTTTTCATTATGATAGCAATAGGAACTTTAAGAGAGTCAGATGGTGAACAAATACAGTTTGTTTTCTTTGTGCTAATCTCAAGAGCATTATTATCCCTCCCCACCAAAGTTTTATGTTAGAAAGTAATGTTTCCAAGTTAATTAACTAGTAAGTAACACATTTTTAAATGACTTAAAGTCCCCCTCCACTCCAAAATATGTTTTGTTTCTTCTTGTTCCTCCAGTTGAGTGTTTGAGCGTCGCTGTACAGAGTGATGTCTGTGCAGAGTTTGACTCTAGAAGGACATTTGCACACATTTTCACATTCATCTGCTGAAAGTGGAACGTTTCCATGTGCTCATTGAAAAGCAGATTTTCAGGGGTGGGCCTAAAAGCATGATCTGTGACATCACAAATAGTTTGGAAGCCAATCCTGGTCCGGCATTCAACTTAGACCTGTGTGATGTGGGAACTTGAAGCCTCCAGTGCACATACACTGAGAATATTATGTTATTACTATTATAGAATATTATTATTACAAATACTTTTTGTATATATATTATTATTATACAGTATATAATTATATTATATTGAGTTCCTTGCAAGCGTTGAAACCTAAATTTAATTTGATTGGGAAGGATTCATTAAAATGCTGTTGAACCTCATCCTCATTCAAAGGAGACATCAACTGAAATCAGACACAGCTTCTAAATATTTACTACACTATATATACAGCAGCACCTTAATGCAGAAGTAATACTGAGACTGTAGTGTCATAGTCTATAGAGTCAAACTAACCCTGGCAGGTGTATTGGCTCGCTTAACGAGTGAAGCTACACAATGGGCTAATGTGCTGTGTGCATCAGAAAGGTAATGAAACAATGTAAGATATACTGCGCAGTACAATGTGTCTATGCAAAATCAATCCTCTTATACATGGAAAGATAGCTCTTAATATGGATATCACCAACAGCGGCCGTTGCACTGTTCATCCTGCTATCGTATTATCTGCTACAAGTGATGGCATAATTAAACACGTACGGCGGGGGAAAGCAGTAAATGAGTAAGATGGACCATGTAATGTGGAGAGTCAGGGATTGGAGGGGTGGGAAAAGAGAAGACAAGATTATAGAGAAGCCTTTGATGCCGAGTCTGGCTATGGGAATCCTAGTGTGCCTTCAGGGAAAAAAGCTCCTCTCACACAACATCAATAATGAATGAAAGATATCTTGTTCAGTGGAAGACTGAACTTAACTGGCATACTGATTTGTTACTGTGAACCTTATGTAAAAATTGCATCAGCGTGCTTGCTGTGCTTCATTAGCCAGATAAGGAGTTGATGTTAAGCCGGTGACGACAGAGGGAGAACGGGTGGGGTGTCAAAACAATAACGCAGGAAAAAACAAAAGAGCATCTTTTTTCCCACATTCCATTGTTTTTTAATCGTTTCCTAACAGACGAGGTGTTGCATGACAAAGAGTGCACAGTGTCTGCAGAATTTTAGCGGTGTATTTCTATAGAAACGTCTTTCTTTGCCAGTGCTTGAATTGGAATATAGACTGTATTAAAAAAAGTGGGCACAGCCTGCAGGTCTGAAAAAGTGAAGCCTTAAACCTGTATTTTTTCTAATGGCCAACAGGGGGTGACTCCACTGGTTGCAAACAGAAGTCTGATTCTATAGAAGTCTATGAGAAAATGACCCTACTCTTTTGATAATGAGTTTATGGTGTCGATCACTAGAGTCAAGTCTTCTTCAATACAGCACGATGCTCATTTTGTAAATTATGGTCCCGTTTAGAGTCAAATAGAAGATAAAGCAGAGTATGCTTCGGGGCGTGGTCACTACCACAGCAACCTGTCAGTCAAGATAGAGGCGTAGCAATAGAGACTAGTGATGGGATGGAATAACTGGCTTATTTCAGTGACTTAGTTCTTTAAATCCCATTCATTCTTTTTTTGAGTCATTCACTCATTTCTGTCGGGGGGGGGTAACATACTGAGTCTGTGTAGCTGTCACGTGAGAAGAACGAAACTCATACGCTATTATCAAAGTCACAGTCAAAGTTTCATTGTCAATTCTGCAGCATGTACAAGAGGATTGAAATTGCCTTGGTGCAAACACAATATAATGACTCGTTCCCACTAGTTCATATCAAAAGAGTAGTTCAGTGAACGACACATAACTAATAGTTTCACAGCGCAGTCAAGCAATTGTGATTTTTGAAATCACAAAGCTATGCAGTATTATGTTTGCAAGTGCCTTAGACACTGAGACAGACAACACTGAGTTTGTCCTCTCTGGTAGACAGAAGATGCTGAAATAATCCTCTGACATGATATCTAATGTGTTTAGCTAGCTACAGGCATTTTGTTATCTTTCAACCCTTGGTTGCATTTTGATGGTTGTTGTTTTCCCCTCCGGTGGGCGTGGATTCAGAGTATGATGTGTTGCGCTCCGTCTCTATGTGTATCCCTCCCCAGCTCCACCCTCTTGTCCAAATATGGCCACTCAGAATGGTAGTCCACAAACTAATGGATGGCTGGTGGTTATGTCCACTTCTATTTTTACAGTTTATGGTCAGTAGTCTGAAATGGAAGCCTGCATAGCATACATATACTGTATGCAGCATTTGGGGGCATAAATCGCAGTGTAGAATGTAGATGTGTAGAATGTAGAAAATGCTAATTTGTAATACAAAATATTAAGAGTATTATTTGCCAGGCTTCATGGCCAGGATTTTAGAGGAGGTGTAGCAGCAAACGTGTCCTTTAAAAATACATTTATTTATCACTAAACACCCTAAAGACTCTGGTATGTATGGAGGACAAACAACATATACAATAATTATGTAGGGTGAGTTTTTAGCCCTGATCCCGATCCGAGTCCTGTAGCATTGAGTGTCTTGAGTCTGATCTGATAATTAGATAAATGTCATCATATTTTCTATAAGCTTCCAAATGCTCAAGGTCCTGGACCAAATGATAAAGTTGATCAGCTTAAATTATTGGTCTTCATATGAATGAAGATTCAACTGGAGAATGCAAGAAAGCTTCACTCCGTCGGAACAAAGTAAAGGTTCTTCCCACAGATATGTTTGACAGCAGCTTGCAGAGAGCACAGAAACAGCCAAGATTTATTTTGGCCTGTTATCAAGTTAGTCCCAGAATTAATGTTAATAAGTGACAGCTTATATGACCTGCCGGGGGCGACGTTTGTTAGGTTATATTATATGACGTTCAGCACCAGCTAATGAGAAGCTGCACAGCTTTTCACTGCTCTTTTGCTAATAAGAAAGACTTTGGTGAGATAATAGGTTCATTACCGTTGGACCTCAGCAAACGTTTATTTCACCAACCAGGGTGTCAGAACGGAGTCAGTCACTGGTGCAGCCTAATCATTTTTTATATTCACTCTAATTTTCACTCTCGCATGCAGCCGAATGTAGAGTGTCTGTGAGAGACTGGCTGTGGTGAAGGAGAGCAGTGCTGGCAAAACACAGTAGAGTTCAGTAAAAGGATTTTAAAATATGCCCGGATTGATTCTACAATAATCAATCAAACTTTATTTGTATTGCAACTTTCATACAGGTAAGTGCAATTCAAAGTGCCTCGCAGATGATAAGACAGAACATGTGCAGACCATAAAACAATTTAAATCAAATGAACATTAACAAGTGCACCTGAGAAAATGAAACAGATAAATGGTAAAATAAAATAGAATTTAACAGCAAATAATAATGAAGAGTAAATAGGAAAATAAAGTGAATAAAAACGAGACTAAAAACAAGATAAAATGGATGAAAAGGACAAAAAATAAAATGAAATAAGATAAAAAAATAGAAAATAAAATGGAAAAAGAATAGTACAAACACGTAAAAGTAGTTGATTAAAACAAAAAAAGTAATGTCTTTAAAACATTCTTAATCATAAGCCAGCCTGAGAGGTAGGTTTGAAGTTTCTAAATGTCCAGACTTCCAGCTGCCTGCTAATGGCGAAAACAAGGATACACAGCGAACATGAACAGAGCAAAAACAGTCCTCAAAAATATGCAACTTTTGGCTTATCCAGTTATAATTAATATGTTAAAATAACCGATTTTTAAAAACATATGGATGGATGGTTTAAATAGTGCTTTTAATCTTAGTCATGATAAATGTATTCTGACACTCATGTCTCCTTGGCTGTTCTACAAAAGGTTACAGACCCTCCGATTCCGTGAGTCTTTATTTCTCCCAGTGACCTTGTGGGTTCTGCTGCTTGCGTCCGGCGTCCCACCGTGTGGTTCAGCTTAGGCTGCAACAACACTTACAGGTCAAGGCAGGAAAGAAGAAAAATCACGGCGCAGACAAATTAAACACGTCGTGTAGACGTTGTTATTTTTAAGTTCGGTGTGTGTTTCCAAACCAATTCTTCTTCCTCTGTGCCCAAAAACGACAAACACACGTCAGTGAGCTGTTTGTTGCACTGGGCGACATGTTCCTGTATTACTATGAACACACACAATGCAGTTTATTTGGACTAAATCGAACACACGCTTTCTCAAATACGCACCAAATGTGGATTAATCCGACGCTGACATTAGTCCGTAACAAATGCACCATTTCCTCCTGTTTGAGCAGCGTGTGATAACAGCTGCAGTGCCTGCAATGTCTGTAGATGTCCATCTTACCGACACGATGAATGCGCTCAGACCATAATGAGCCAGCATCGTGAGTTCGTCCTGTCGTGCATCTTTACTGAACCCTGACTGACGCTTCCACCTGCGTCACGCTCTGTTAGACATGCGCCCCCCGTGTCAAGGTAATGAAGTGACAGAACCTTCTCGTTCATTACACCTCCCCCTCTAAGATGACAACCTCAAACATTCCTCTCAGCTTTTACTGCCAACATAAACCCCACAGCACGGTAACCCGCATGGCTTTATTCTCGGCTCCTACTTTTTCTATATTTCCTCAACTAATAAACATTTTTATTTCTTTTACTGACCGAAAATAGCAAAGACAACAAAATATCTTTGTATTACGCTGTTCTCTGTGCAGCCCCCTCTTAACAGCTGTGTGTTTTCTACTCAGCTGAATCACTGTCATGCCATTGTTAACAGTACACTGTCGTATTGTCCTTTTCCACAGTCCAGACATCACAAATCCAGCCAGAGTTTACTGACTCTGCCAGAGCGAGTACCTGCGTTAGTCCCTTGTGTGAGAATGCCTGGTGTCTCGGTGTCCTGGATCACCTCAGTGCCCCTCTCACCTGCAGGGACTCGGTCAGGACACTGGCTGACCAGCAACACAGAAACACCGGCAATGAAGCAAAGAGCTATCGTATCTCTCCATCGCTTTAATTGAATAAACTCAACAACATAATCACGCTATTTTCAACACTGTTGTTCTGGATTACTCATCTAAAAAGGGTTATTGTCCAAATTCCAGTCTTGGCATTGTTTCTCCCACAGTGGGCAGTACGTGTGCTTTTCCCGTTTAACCACCTCGGCCTGCTGAGGTCTGCACAGCAATGAACCTCCCTCTTGTTGGGTTTGAGCACTTGTTACCTAGAATTAGACAGTCCATTCATCCCGACTAGTCTCTGTAAAAACTGATCTTCTCCACAGCTTTTGAGTGACATGCACTTACTTTTCAACGCAGGGCACTTTGTCTCGTACCCCCTTTTGCCTTCATGTTGTCGAATGGCATCAACATTAGCCAGCTGGGCTTCTGGTCGGTTGGCCTGGAGACTAACCTGCTTTGTTATCTCCTCCGCCTGCCACACCTGTTTGATGGCTTGCGCCAGCGTTAAGTCCGTCGTGAGCTGGAACCGCTGGGAAAGCTCTTTGTCCTTTAGGCGCAACACAAGGCGATCTGGGATATGTCCATCCCTTTTGTTCAGCCAGCTCCTACACCTCGTATGACCTGGCATGTCTATAATAACCGTGTAACTTCACTTAACTCATCTATCGACGTGATTCTGGTCGCTCACGTTCAGTCTACTGTATGTCATGTCTCTGTTTTAAAAGCGCCCACACTGAAACACAACACTGCGTCACTGTGAATCCCCATGAATCCCCCCTGTACAGCTTCAAATCCACCCTGTTCGTCACTGTGAGATCTTTAAGTGAATCTTTTCACCTGCAGTAGGAAAACAGAGTGATTTTAATCAATTAATCACATTCCCTTAGAAACCTGTCCATGAAATGATTAGGACACCGTCTGCCGTATCTAAGAGAGGAGGCCGAGCCGACGATAATTCGGCGTAATGGTGATATTCAGCGTGGAAGCTCAGACTCTTTCATGTGCCGCACTTCCCACCTTCTAACTATTTTAACAGGGAGGAGAACAAGGATTTCTCAGCAGATGTTATTTGAAGGGCACGTTACTCTGCTTTAAATACTGGTTTTAATTTGCAATGCAAATGACTCATTCTCATGTGAATAATCCTCTTGTTTACCTAATACTTTGGCATATTCATGCGCTGTAACGTCTGTGTCGCGGGCTTGCTGCTGTGGTAAACCACTCGTACTCTTTGTCAGTCGCTGCCCGCTCAGTGCAGCCTGAGCTACGAGGTCAGACGACATTCACACATACATGGTGTTTGCTTTACGCCTTCTCACAGCTCGGAATCGGTGGGGTTTCCCAATTCTGTGCAAGTCACATAACGCTAAACATTGAATTAAAGAGAGTTTTCGGGAAGCTGATGCACAGACTTTTTGGACTGAAGCCACCAATCAATGTCATCTTAAACTCTATGTTAGATATATAGTCAGTCAAACTACATCATATGTATATTATCAGGAATGCACTGGCACAACAACATCACAATGACAGAGACAGAGGTAAGATACAATTATCCAGCCTTTAGTCCTTCATCTTCATCATCCTTCATTTTAGTCATCTTCATACAGAATCCATGGCTTTTTGCCATACAATTTTGACTATTTACAACCGTCACTCTTTCTGACCCTCATCTCAGCACAGGGGTTCTCATTTCTCTTAACTCTTTACTCATAATAAATTAGCAATCCATACTTAAAATACCATAAAACTAATATACATTACCCGGTACCTTCAAATTACTGTCAGCTAGCCTGAAGCCTCTTTTAGCCGGACACCCTGTGAATGAGCCAAAGGTAAGTGACTTAAATACAAATGACCATTCTTAACCCCTTCACTAATTAACAGTTGTTTGTGTGCAATTAGTCCTTCTACCAAGGTTATACATCCATCAACATGTAATGAAGATGGCTCTTCATTACAGGGCCCGAAAGCTAACTGCAACCCCAGGCTCTTTGTCCAAATGCAATTAAACAGCAATTACCAACAATGAACTTAAAAAGGTGCAACATGCATGAATCAGCCCAACAACAGCCCAACACTTCTTATACAATCACCCACAAACACAGCATCACGAAGGTGGACAACTCACATACCCTTTTTCCACCGAGGTAGTAGGAGGGCTGCTTCAGAGCCGGTGCCTAACCTCGAACCAGTTGTTCGTGTTTGACAGACAAAGATCCAAATGAACTTGGGTTGATACACAGCACGTAGAAACTTTTAATTTTCAGCAGATCAATGCGACAAAATGTCCAACACAAACTCTGCACATCATTCTGTACAGTGCTGCTCAAACATTCAGCTGGAGGAACAAGAAGAAAAACATATTTTCTTCTTTTAGTGGGGATGTACTTTAAAAACAGAGCAACAGACCCTAATGGAGAGTGTGTGGTTCACACCCTATTAATGTCACCTCATTTGGTAAATTAGGCAGCGTCCAGTGCTGCAGAGTTAAAGACAGTCTCTTGTAAAGTTGGTAGACCTCTGTCTCATTTGTGAACTTTTTCCTGCTGTCGTTGCTGCCTCCACATGGAAGAGTACAGGTGGTGGTTCTCCTTCCACAGCAGCAAGGTTTCTGTCAAAGATTCTTAAATGTGGATTTATATTTGACGTAATGGTTGAGAAGTGCATCGCAGTAGTTCTAATGGTGACTGTAACAAGAGCAGAAACAGAATGCCCATTTTCTCCCTCAATTCTTCTTCTCTTACTCTTCTTTGCCTCCATTTTCACCCCACTTCGTCCTCCCCCTCCCTCTCCCTCACTCCTTAGATGCGTTTATTTATTTCTATTCTAGACTTTTCTGGAGGTAATTAAAGCAACCACATTGGAAAATTGTGTTCAAATACACTTCCCACTCAGCAGTGAGACTTTTAATATGCAGAAAGTAGGCGGCCTTAATGATCTACACTTGAGAAAGTCTAGTTAACAACACACTCATGCTGCTCACACTCTGTGCTCAAGTTCTTTTCCTGCTGAGTCAAGTCACTAATTATGGTGAGTGTGAATCAATTCATCAGAGTTTGATCCTCTGCTTAATTACAACCTGTTAGGCAGTTTCACTCCTGCAGCCCTCTGAATATCATTCTAAAGATCTTCATATTCACATTCACATATGTAGTCTTTTGTCTTAGTGGACCTGAATCTTACTTTACATGGGAATGTTTGGCTGCATAATTGAACAATTTGCTGCTGTCTGTGTGCTGTGTACTGGGGTTTCAAGCAGAGACGATTCAAGGACGCGTTCAAGGACATTCAAATGGCTGAAGTTGCACAGTTGTCCTCAGAAAAGCCTGGATAAGCTGTATTTTTTGGAAAACCTAAATCTAGAACACATGATATAGGCAAGCATAGGTCATTCTTGGTTCAAACCCACCGGTCGGCTGGAGCCTTTCTGTGTGGAGTCTGCATGTTCTCCCCGTGCCTCTGTGGGTTCTCTCCGGGCACTCTGCCGTCCTCCAACCATCCAAACTGTGTGAATGTTTGTATCTCTATGTGTCAGCCCTGTGATTGACTGGCGACCTGTCCAAGATGTATCCCCCCTCAACCCCCATCCCCCCTCAACCCTCTAAGGGTAAGCAGATACAGATAATGGATGGATGGATGGATGGATTTATAAAACCTTGGCATAAGCATAACATTTTTCACTTAAGTCATTCTTGATCTGCTGTTCAGCAACTGAATCAAAGATGTTGGTGTTTGAGTGTTTGAAGACCAGCCACTGCCGGAGGGCTGGGATTGGTGCACTGAAAAACAATCTTTTCTTCAGCAGCCATATTTCCAGTTTTGTTAGGAGTTGTCCTGCCTTGCACACGGACTCTAAAGCACACATTTGTTTAAATAGACAATATCTCGATCCCAGTCAGATCTTCCTCAGGTCAAAAGGGTTTCCCATGTGTATTCTAATAGGCCAATAGGCTCTATGAAGACAAAAACAAACACGGACCCGAGGTCTTTCATTGTCACACAGTGAGACACACACACAACCAAATTGGGTCCCCCGATGAAATTTGTCCTCTGCCTTTAACCCATCCCACCGTCCTTCCTCCTGAGGACAGCCTGGAGCAGTGGTCAGCCATCGATATGGCGACCAGGGACCAAGTCCAAGTCCAAGTGCCCTGTCTTGGTCAGGAGAGCAGTCAGTTCTTCTTGGATGTTTTTCCTTGTATGGGGTTATATATATATTTTTAATGAGGAAACCCCTACTGAGCTTGGTTGAGAACATACTCTACACAGAAAGGCCTGGTCCCCCAGGGGAATCGAACCCAGAACCCAGCCACCAGTTAAAATTCAGTAAGAAGTACATAGATCCCATATAGTAGGAGTACAAAAGCAAATTATACATCAAATACATTAAAAAGATATTGATGCTGTTCTGCGAAACTGTACTTCAGCACAGTGGGGCTTTGAGCTAAATGCTAACATTGGCATGCTAACATGCGCTCAGTGGCAATGCTAACTTGCCACTGTTTAGAAGGTATAGTGTTTATTATGTTCATCTTATTAGTTTACAGCTGGAGCTGATGGGAATGTCATTAGCTTTACTCATCATAACCTACAATAAAGTATTAGACACATTTTAAGTAGACCTAACAATGATTAGGAACTATTTGAACGCAAAATACTAATGAACTATGAGTTCCATATGTCGTTAAAAACTGATGACAAAAATTGAAAATGTCTTGCACTAACTTACTTGTTCCCACTTGGTTCCAGCAGCTTCACTTCACAGTCACACACACGTTATCAATGGAGAGTACTTAACATAATCTCCGTTATTTTGGTTTGCAATTTCCAGCTGATGATATTTGCAGCTGCAGCTTGCGGCAACGTTTCTGTACAGCATGCAGCGTGTTTTTGTGTTTGCTGTTGGTGAGTGATGATTCACCTCTCACTGAACCTTCAGACTCGATGGTTGCCAGAGTGGCTGTTGGCAAATACGTTGCCTCGTCGTGCCAAGCGTTTGTACCCGTTCGCAGTGTCTGGCGAGGGGGGGTGTCCCTGGCACCGCGCCGCCCCCCTCCCCCCTGATCCTCAAAGACGACAATGATAAGAGTGTGTGTGTGTGTGTGTGTGTGTGTGTGTGTGTGTGTGTGTGTGTGGGCGGGTGGGTGTTCAATAGAAAATGGGAATCCTCTTCAGATTCGCAGCTTGTGGATCCAGAGCCATTCAACGTGTTCCTAAAAATCCTCCTCAATGGAGACGAGCGGAGGGAGCATAGCCCTTGTCGTGCATTCATGACATTCCACAGGTTATTTTTGGGAAATTAACAGAAACAGGGGCTAGTTCAAAGTGAGGACACAACTCTGTACTTCACCCCGTCCTCCTCGAGCTTCTCCTTCCTGCTCAAGTTCCCTCCCCCTTCCTGTCGAGACGCAGCGGGCTGGGCCATGGCCCTGTCAGTTAGAAAGGCCTGTGTAGCTTCAGCAGCCTCTGTGACAGCTGATATAGAGCAGTCTGCATGAGAACTAACTGAATGAATGCTCCTTGTGTCAATTACCGTGGTGCTTAAAATGGCTGTCAAAAACAATTGTCACCAACTCATTACATGACAGTGTGTTGTTGTAACTATCAACTTGAAATCTCACTTCTAACACTGTGTCTGCACAGGAGGCGTTCAGGCGCAGTAGTGAGTGTAGGTCACTCGTGTTTTGGCAGCGCTCAGAGCCCAGCACACAGTCACGACAGTAGACTTGAAGTTTAAAAATATATTTCAGGTTGTTACGCGGCCTGTGTAGACAGCTGGACTGTTTTAAACGGAAGTGTATCTGTTCGGTCCGACAGGGCTGAAAACACGACTGACATGCTTTCTGTATAGACACGTCGTAAGACACTTGAAGGCATCACACCTTCTGAGTGATGACCAGTCTATGATACAATACATCAAGATATGAATTTGAAAGAATAGTGTAACATTTGGGAAACTTGACTTACGTACTCAGAGTTGAGATGAGAAGATTGATATCAGTCTTGGGGCTAGAGTCAGGACGAGGTTAGCCTAGCTTAGCATTAAGACTGGAGGCAGGGGGACAGAGCTAGCCAGCTCTGTCTTAATTAGAAGTTTAAAAGATTGAAAACACAAGTTACAACCCAACTGAAACTAAGCTTAACATTACCCTGTGGAGTTTTCATGTAATTTTCTGTAACATATCTGCTTACGTTCAGTGTCACTCACCAAAACTGTGTGTATCCATGGGGTCTAACAAACGCGTTTAATGCATTTCCTTCCTCATAAAAAGAACATATTTTTTTTAAAAGCTTGAAACCTGCATTGTGTATGTCTGTTTATTGCTAGCAGTCTTCTTCCTCCCTGTCTTATTTACATTGAACAGAGTCCTTTAGAAATATCACTATAAGTTGTTAAGATGTCTTGTTCTAGTTTTCATATATATGAAGTCATTATGCGGCATACATAATTGACTTCATCATTATTGAGCTATTATTATTATCATCATCACTCCATTTCAAAATATAAAAATTAGTAATTGGTTGAAATAAACCATTACCAAATCTCAGTATAATTTATAAAATATTTTTCTGAAACTTTAATCAGACTGAAACTCTGATTAAAATGCTTCAACAGCGACACCTGCAGGGCAAGCAAAAGGGGAGCGTGCTGCTGCACTCCGCTCACCTGGGACTGGATCCCGGTATGGGCGACTTACTGCTGCATGGCATGGAGGATATTGTGATATTAAGTATTTGGGATAAAGTAACATGACGCCGTGGGTTGGATTCCCTCCTGTCCTCCCCAATTATGTGATTCATGAGTTGTCACTGATCATTATTCAAACTGTTATCACCTCATACGTCTAGTTTTGATAACCTTTTTATGAAGGCTGCAGAACACTTTAACAACCTAACTCTTGTAAACTCCTATATAAATAAAAAACAAATAAAGCTAAAAGTTATTTTAGAACAAAAACCAAAGAGAGGCATTTAGAGATTACTGATTGGTTGCATTCACTTTACATTCCTTTACATTTCTGTGTAGATGATTGGTCAATTAAAGTGCTGTCCCCCAATCACAGAGGCTGATATTAGTTTCCTCATCTCATTGATTGAAAGACAGCGAATAAGCACATTTCCCAAAATGTTCAGCTATTTCTTTAACTTACAAGCTAAGTGATGGGAATGATGTCATTCTGCATGACATATTGTAGGCTTGTATATTCTTGCACTTGGCACATTCTGCTCATTATATTATATTCTCAGTTTTATAATTATCATGCACTTCCAATGTGATTACAGTGCCTAGTGATTCCACACGAGCATCATTAGGCTGTTTCTTAATTGCCAAAATCAAATGAAATGATATATTCAGCAGAGGGGGAAACTCGGCCAAAAGGAACAGGGATGCTTATTAGGTTTGGCGATTTCACTCTCTGTAAATACACATTTCTGGCCCTGGGGAAGACATTGCTGACATTCCTGCTTATTTTTAGAATAAACGCAAGAAGGACAGGACCCGCCACTCTGTCGTATGTTATGTGCGAGTGTGTTATACTTCCAGATCATGAAGAATTAGGAGTTGAAGGTGTACATGTGATGTCTAAATGTGACAAATAACATTCTTTTAGTTAAAAGATTTTACTTACAACAGTAGAATCAGATGCAGTTAGTGTTAAAACATGGGGTAACACTTTACAATACGTTTCACAAAAATGTGAGTTGTTACTAAGGAACAAGAGAGTAACGAATCAGGAACGGCCTGACAATTAATGAACCATTAATGAGTAGTTCCTGAAGAACTCAGAATGAAAGCACCTATGGCAGACCATGTAAAGTTACAGAGCGGGGTCGCTGAGCACAATGCCAAGCGTTGGATGGAGTGGTGTAAAGCACGCCGCCACTGGACTCTAGAGCAGTGGAAGTGTGTTCTGTGGAGTGACGAATCACGCTTCTCTATCTGGCAGTCTGATGGACGAGTTTGTCCTTGGTTTGGCGAATGCCAGGAGAACGTTGCCTGCCTGACTGCATTATGCCAACTATAAAGTTGGGTGGAGGAGGGATAATGCTATGGGGTTGTTTTTGTGGGGTTGGCCTTTGCCCCTTACTTCCAGTGAAGGGAAATCTTAAAGCTTCATCTTACCAAGTCATTTTGGAGAATTCTATGGTTCCAAATTTGTGGAAACAGTTTGGGGAAGGCCCTTTCTGTTCCAGCATGACTGTGCCCCAGTGCACAAAGCAAGGTTTATAAAGGCCTGGTTGGATGAGTTTGGTGTGGAAGAACTTGACTGGCCCGCATAGAGCCCTGACCTCAACCCCATTGAACACCTTTGGGATGAACTAGAACGGAGATTGTGAGCCAGGCCCTCTCGTCCGACATCAGTGTCTGACCTCACAAATGATCTTCTGTGCCAAGTATGGGCTGGAAGCCCCAAGGTCACAATGGGAAACACCTCCGAAGGTGGTTGAGAATGACCAAGCTAAGATCCTGTGGGACTTGGCTGTGGGATACAGACGAACACACTTGTGATGGCGAACCAACCCGACATAGTAGTGGTGGACAGACAGCAGAAAAGGCAGTAGTGATAGATGTAGCAATCCCAAGCAGAATACGAGAAGCTGGAGAAATACCAAGGGCTGAAAGAAGAGCTAGAGAAGATGTGGAAGGCAACAGTGGTCCCCGTGGTAACCGGAACACTCTGGGCTGTGACCCCCAAACTGGGAGGGTGGCTCCAACATATTCCAGGAAAACATCCGAGATCTCTGTCCAGAAGAGTGCAGTCCTAGGAACAGCTAAGATACTGTGCAGGACCCTCAGGCTCCCAGGCCTCTGGTAGAGGACCTGAGCTTGAAGGAGGAACAGACTGCCTGAAGGGGCGAGAGGGGGGTTTCTATTTTATACACACACACACACAATACAATATTTATACTATCTTTTATATTTGCAGATAGGGGTCTATGGGTCCTCAAAGTACACTTTGTGTAGGGCCCCCAAAAGGTTTGACGCGTTCCTGATTAGCTCTGAACTAGTAGCCACTCATTCATTACGTTTTGAGTTAATTAACTGTTTGTGCACCCCCAAGTAAGGTGGTCCATCATACTGAGTAATTACAGTATAGTCCTTCGTTACCTCATGATTATCTGACGATTACTTCCTGGAAGATTTGATTGGACTTTAATAGTTGTAAGTAGTAAAAAAGTAACTTATCAAAATTAGTTATTCAAAAACTACTCATGAATGATTCATTAATTATCATGCCATTCCTGATTTGTTCGTCTCTCATTCCTTAGTAGCTTCTCACATTTGTGTGAACTGTAATGAGTTTCCAAACATGGTTATTATCATCTTAGAGAAGAGGACTTGTTCCGTTACCCAGAAACATGGCTGAATGGAGCAGACATGAAAACACACAAAAGACATCTGGAAATAATCACCACTAATGGTTGTTAATGGTGGTAATTACTGTTTAGTGAATTGGAGTATATTGTTGTCACATGAAACCTTGTGTGATTGTAATTGTCTGATGTCACTCTTTCAGCACTTGGATACACAAGCGCATTTATTCTAATCTATGTATGGTCATGCTGTCGACCCATGGACTGTATTTAAAGGTGGACGACGTGTCTCCACTTCCTCACACTGCACAAAAATGACGCCTAAATATCAGGGATACGGGACTCATTTGGAACCAGAGCCTGCAAGTACTGACGTTCTCGAGGTCCCTCTCATACACCCGCCTGAACCCACTGCGAGCACACCGTAGATTGTCAGTCATGATGTCACACCCCCTTTTTATAGCACTCAGGTCCAGGTCTTATTCAGGTTAATCTGCCTACATGAACCTTCAACTGAGCCTCTCCATGTTTTCATGAATAAACCAGTTAACACAATAATACAGTACAGTAGAGACTAAAATGAAACATAAATCAAGTACTGTAAGTTAAGAAGCATAAAAAGAATAGAACATTGACAATAGGATATGACAAAATATATAAAAATATTTGTACAATATGACAACTGAAATTCATAAGATATACAGTTTTGTGAGGGAATATGCAAAATTTCACAGTATGACGTTTTAAGAATATTTGCACGCTAACCATTGTGAGTTATAGCTAACATACTTCAAATCTATATATTACATATCACGATTCAATTAGTTACAATGCAGTTACAAAAGGCAATTCTTAAATTTGCTAAGGGAAGAAATTGTAAAATATGATGCTGGACAGAAGACGTACAAATGAGATCATTGTTTTAATCTATTCCTGCCACCTCAGCAGAACTCCAGTCAGCGGGAGCAAAAGAAATACTGCACCACATTTGATTTTACATGGTTTATATTGACTTTAACGGGTGAATATGGCATTTTGTCTGTACCAAATGTTTTTTTTTCTACCTTCCATTCCTGCTTTTCATCACTGGTCGACTGTGCGTTACCTGCCATCCCACAGTGCTTTGGATGGGGAAAGCGGAGGTCAGACATAAGCGGTACACTGAAGGGTATTTTTAAACCTCTGCCCTATTTTTACAAATGTTGGGGTCTAAATGACTAATACTTAACAAAAGGTTTGGAATTGGTCCAGCAGGCTACGCCCCACTAAGCAGAAACCTAAAGATCAAAATACAAAAGAGGTTTATTGTAGCAGAGTGGTGAAGGAAAGGGATGGCTGATGAACAGAGAAGACAGGAATATCCAAGTGGATGTTGGAGCTGGGACAGGCAGGGCAGAGCTGGACTGAAGCCGAGGAGATGGCAGGCTGAGCGGGCTGGAACCTCGGGCAGTAGAAGGACCTGAGGTGCAGGGAAACTAGAGTTAGTCACCTAAATACACAAGAAGCAAACTAGAGATGAGTGGAGCCTTGTCGCAGTTACCACATTGGTGAACGGAACGATCTGGCGAAGACCGGAGAGTAGAACTGGGTATATAAGCACTGCAGGGGTGATTAGTGGATTAGTGCAGGAGAATTGGAATCCGGAGTCCAATCCCAGACAAGGACACAGCCACCAACACAGACAGACAGACTGGAACAAATAGGAACACAGGGAGGAGGGGAAAACAACAGGAAAACACAGGGGAGGGAGAGGGCAACAGAAGTCTCGCTCTGAAATCTTGAGAGGTTGAGTTGCTACAGGAAGACAACGCCGTTTCTGGTTAAGCAAAAAGGTTCTTACTCTTTAACTGAAATTTCTGTCTCTGTAGGGACACGCAATAACAGTCTGAGCCTGTCAGTGGCAACAACAAGCACTTTTATTGAACTGACTTTTTCACTGACTGCCCGCAAGGTTTACGTTGCAGCCATTGCAGCCCGTTAGCTGCCGGCGGCGGAGGCGAGCTACTGGACCCATCCTAGAGCTTTTTGTACCTATTAGAGATTTAGAGCCCAACATTTGTTTTACTAGTGTGGTAGACTAGTTTAAGACATTCACCCTTCCCAAGTGTGAGACTGGCGAGGGTGATCAGTCCCTTCACAGTCAGCGAAGATGCATTCTGTTCCAATATGCCAACGCAGTAATGGCGACGTCACTACTGAGCTCTACGCATTAAGGATTACTCTACAAGGCTTGTTCACGTTGACCCAAATGACCTCATCGTCTTTATTCATGTAAAAAGGTAGCCATCAGGTCGCGTCTGTTCCACCTGTAATCATTATTCTCTAGTAAAGTGCTTCAATACAAACGTTCCCTTACTCTCCCAACCACATTCAAAGCCCTTTCACCAGCACTGCATTAGGCAACACGTTTCCACCTCCTCACGTTTCATCCGGCCCGCCTTGGGGCTGGTGGAATCCATCACCTCTTCTTAGGACTCTGACCCGTTCTAGGCAGTCCAGTCACGTCTGCAGGCCCTCAGAGCTGTCTTAAACACTGCACAGATCATCTGGCCTCAGCCGCTTTGATCTCACAGAGACGGCACTGGCTTCTCAGAGGCAAAATCCATACTGAAGCTTTCGGACTTCACAATGCCGAACCAATCGAGCAAATGATGCCGGGATACGAGGAGCCTTTCAAATGGTGGTTTGATTTCCACCTCTTTAGCGAGATGGACTCCGCAGAGGCATCCAAAAAAAAAGAATAAAAGACACTGAGAGTATCGCTGACTGGGCGGCCAACAGAATACAAATGGCTACTTTCATATTTGGCCCTGGAGAAATGTGTTACTCATGTGCACCAAAGGCACAATGATCTGCTGTGTGCTGCAGAGAAGAGCTTTTTGACAACAGACACTAGCCTCCTATTTATTTTCCCCAGCACCTCTTAGTCTGTGTCCTGGGGAGGATAAGATATGATATGATTAATGATTAGCTGAAATGTTATTGATCCCTGTGAGGAACTGAGGTTGTTGTAGCAAACTGTCTGGTAATAGGCTACAACAAAGGGACAACAGAAGACGAATGAAGGAACACACACTAATATATGTCTCAAAGGAAAATTGAGACAAAGGAATAAAGACAATAAGAACAATATTGTTGTTGTCTTCACATTACGTTAATTCCTGTATACGGTACCAGGAAGACATCTGACTGGAGCAGATGCTGAACAAGTTGTATGCTTCTCCGGTGCTGGAAAAATTAAGAATAAATGTAAAAATAATAGAAATGTTGTCTGGAGAACAGTACACTGTCTAATGAATTGTTGGTTTCTTTTAACGCACTAACTGCACTTGAAAGAGTACAGGACAACTGTGGTGAACTGTATAAGTTACAGCTAGGGTGTGTGTGTGTGTGTGTGTGTGTGTGTGTGTGTGTTGTACTGTATACAGTAGTGTGTACTGTAGGCGAGTAAGCTCTCCTGACCTTGCTGCTGTTTCAACGATTTTCTCTACTCACACTGAGTTAGACAAATTTATTGCGGTGCATTGATCAAGTCAGGATTGAAATAAACCCCCCTCTCCCACCCCCCCATCACTCTATAGCTTTCTCTCATGCTCACACACAGGCAAAGCAAAACTACTGATTAATTGCATGTTGCGGCAGATGATAGATGGTGACCTCTGCTTCGCCTTTGCTGTTGTCATTGTTCCACGGCATGAAGGATGGACACGCAGAACACAAACCAATGATCTTTTCCCCGTCCGGCCCGATGCCTCTGAGTGCGAATAATTCAATTTGTATCCACCAAAGCTGCATTTGTCATCGGTGGTATGTGCTCGCAGGCTCTTTACCCAGGATGCTTTGCTCTATACACTTTGATTCACCACAGTCAGTGCAGGATTCATGGGATCAATCCACGCACAGGGTAGCCAGGGTGATGGCGTTTCACACTTAATTTTGCTCAGTCAAAGGCACTACATATAATATTGAAACAGTATATATTGTCAAATAAATAAAAAGAACAAATCAGGTGTGGATCTGTTATGCACTGCCTTTGACAATGTTGGATGCAGTAAAAGGTTTTGCCATCTTTGTTCAGACTACGGAGCCTCCATGTTATTATTTTTTAATCCTAAACACAGGCACAACTCATAACCCTCAGTTACAACAGGGCTGACCACATAACTGCGCTGGGCTACCCCACGATTGAATTCGCCACATAGCTACAGTGGCTGTATAGGTGGTCAACTCATCTTAAGGTAAGTTAGCAAATTAAGGTTATGTTGCCAACGTTACTTGTAGCTATGACATTATATAACATAACGTGAATAAAACGTTAATGCATTTCCTCATCCGTGAACACGAATTCTGCCTGAGTCAGAGTCAGATAGATTTTCATCGACCGTGATGGTTGTTTAACAATGAAGGCAACAACTTCCATGATCCCGCGCCACTTCACGACATCATCAAACTACGTCTTTTGTTATTGTTTCAATTTGAGAGACCCCTAGTGGAAGAAATTACAAGCTGTGCGATGAAATGCTGCGGTTTCTCAAAATCAAATAAAAGGATAATTCTGATTTATTACAATTTTGTTTTTAAAAGTTGAGCTTGAAGGTTCATTACTGGCCTTGGAAAAAGCAAGTTGACAAAAAAATCTTAGCACAAGGTCCAGTTACAGTGCATTTTCTGATCTCGGTGACAAACTGTGCAAATGAATGATGAAGCCCAGGTGATGTGGCTGAAAGCCCCAGAAAACCATCAGATGCTGGGCCTTGTGCTAAGAGTCTTTTGAGTCTCATTTTCGTAGATTTGGTGATCATTTCTATCAGTTGTGATACATTTGAACTCACCAAATTTCCAGAGAAAATGTTTGTCTTGTCAACAAGGAACATTTGACTCGTTACATTTATTACAGAGGTCTGGGAACGCAGTGTCAACACTACAGCAAAGTCAGACGAGGCAAGAATCACGAGAAAACAAGATGTAGCAGTTTAGCCTGATTATCTAAGACCGGGAAGAATAAAAAACATTAGAGAGTTTAGAGTTTGAATCCAGCAGATTCCTAATGTACATACACCACCACCTGAGGTGACTCCACCAATGACCGGTGACTCTCAAAATGTCAGTAAAAATCCCTCATTGCACAGAAAGCTGAAGCAGGATGTTGGTCAACTATGATGAATGTCTCTAATGGACAGTTTGTGTAAAAAGATTGATTGTTTGCCTTCATCTTCTCTTCCAAACAAGTTGATTTATACCGTTTGATCGTCTGACGGCTTGCGTTGCTTATCTAGTTGTAATTCTCTCTTTTTTTGTTAGCTGAACTCAACGTCCCACACAAATATGTTACAAATATGTGGCACTGGTCCAGGCTATGTTCTGAATAAATCTCATGGTTTATTTCATTGCATGGAGTTTGCTCAGTTTTTCTCTGTTGTCTCTGCTGCTGTAGCATTTCTAATACTGTTACTCTCAGCTGCATGCTCGCAATCTTTCATACGCCATACTGTACAGGTTTAAACCCTACACATCAAACTGCTGCTGCGTAATAAACAGGAGGTAGGTGGATGCAACCTGTGTGCTTGACCCCTGTCAGAAGGTCATGATGTAGACCAGCGACAGTTGGCGTCCACTCACCAGATTAATTTAATAAGCACCAGCATGGTTGTGTCTGTGAAAAGGATGTTAATGGTGACTGAGGGAGAAAAAAAGCTTTTCAACATAAAGATGGAGAGTCTAGAGTTTGAACCCAAGAGATCCATAGACTTAAGATGAGTCCGAATCTGACTGCATCAAACACATGAGGAGAAAATCTACAGATTATCTTCCCTCTAATTCAAACCCTTACGGGATTAGAAAATAACAGTGCAGTGGACACAACACAGTATTATCTCACCAGAGTCAACACCACCTAACTTTCTACCCCATTACAGCTCTCTTGTAAATGCAACGTTGAGATATAGCTGCTAACTTTGGCTGTTTGCTGGGCAGGAAGCGTATGAGGAGTTTATGACAGCTTGACTGCTGGAAATGAGGTTGAACAAGCAATGACACTACAGTTACGGGTTGTAAATCCAAAACAATGAGCTGAAAGACTCTACAATGCTCCACAGAGAGAGCGCTGGGGGGAACTAGAGTCGGTGATAATTCTCTGTTGGTTTGCGACTGCAAGGCTACGTACACACTGCTGGCCTTGGTGCTCAATTCGCATTTGTTGTTGAGATTTGATCATTTTTTTTGGTTTAGCTGTTCGTCTTATTTTGGCCAATATCAGATTCCAGCATCAACTGGTCTTGGTCCTGAACTGCCCCGCAGGCACAAAAGATCAACAGCAGAGACGTCACACACGGCACGCTGGTGTATGGAAGTAAACCTGGAGGCCACTGAAGTCAGCAGTTATGGTTTCATTTCTAAGTTGATGCGCAGTGGAAGCCAGCGAAATCGTGATCATGTAATGAGATCACGAGGATGAGGAGAAAGAGAGCCGCATGTGAATTTTTTTTATTTATTTAATGTTTTTGTATTCACAGTGACTCCCGCCAGCGCAAAATTGTGATAAATATCATAGAGGGGCGTAAAAGTCGCATGAATTCCGCTATGACTGTTCCGACTGAGGTCACATTGCAAAAACATCTGACCTGTATCTGATTTAGGACCACATGTGAATCACAAATCAGGATTGAATAGATCAGATTCCATGTGATTTGTGCTGTTCACACTGTTAAACAGGACAAAACCCCCCAGATCTGAGTCACACTATGAGCAAAACTATTTGATTTGGGCCAGTTTCACTAGCAGTCTAAACGGCAAGTGGCCACTTTAACATTACAGGTAGATCATTCCACCCGTTAATATAAAACATGAGAGAGGAGAAGTGCAGCTTTAAAGCCTTGAAAGCCTTATATCAAGATCTATTACATGCACGCCGTTTCCTCAGTCTTTGCTGACAGGAAGTTAAACACGCCAAACCATGTAAATATTTTGTGGTTTTACAAATCGTCTAACTTTTCTTTTTATGTTCCCCACGGCACTTAGCTTCCAGGCTCTCCCTCTGGTCCAGGCTGTCGGTGGTTTTAAAACGAGATGTTCATCCCCGCGTGTTTACACAGCTGCTTTTCACAGCGAGAGCACGCCTAGGACAAATGGACAAGAGGCTGCCATGCCGAGGTTCCACCTGGCGGTCAAGCCAATGAACCGGTCACTTGAAGGGCTCGCCTCAGGACAGAGCCCACATCTGCTAACGAGTAACGAACGGAATGAGTGCCCCCACCCATGCTTTCGTATCGTCTGATGAAAGAGCGACGCAATGTCAGAATCATCTGGAGCGTGCTGTATCAGATGCAGCAAGCTCTATTTACTGTAAGCAATGGCAGCGGTGGTGGTGATGTGTCCTCGGGGTGAGACTTTTTCATGTCATTTGGTGCCTTAACAGCAACTGTCCGTCTTATCTAGCGTGAATTATTGACCCTTACGACAACTGCTGCAGCTGGCTTTGGAACCTTAACTATGGATTATTTCTCTCACTCATTCATTTTTATGGCACTGGCAATCAAAATTAAGCAATAGCAAAGTGTGCTTAGAAGAACAGATAGCTCTGCTCTGAGTGGGGTAGTACATTCTACAGCCCTACAAGGGGTAGTTGTCTTTTATGGCCTCTAGAGTCGCTGTGTATACAGCTTGGTTAATTGAGAAAAAAGCTGAGCTGTGTAGTGTGGTGTGATTTAGCACCTTAGTTAGTTAGCATTGTTTTGGTCTTAGTTTGAGATAGGGCTGAATGATTTGAGAAAAATATGGCATTGCAAATCTTCTGATTGCAGTTTAAATTTCATTCATTCATTCATTCTATATGCTAAACTGAAAGTTTGCATTTGTGATCGCCACCATATTTCTTTCTACATGAACAGAATCAGATGGAATAATAAGAGTAACAAACATTCAGTCAGAGAATTGTCAGCTTCCAATTTAGATCATGATGTTTAGATATACATAGAATTTGTATTAGATAAGATATTACATTAGTGGTATAATTAACATTAATCAATATTCAAATACAATCATGTAAAAGTGGCGTTGTCCTTGTTGATAAGAGCTACGTAGTTGTGGTAATAAATGTCGATTTATGACGGAATAATAAAATTACACTAAGTCTGATAATATTTGATTTCAGACGGACAACTTTAGCTTTAGCTGCTTAAGCTTCTGTTAATATTGCCTTCACAGGCAGGACATTCTGCTTGATCGTGGTCAATCTTTAATTACATACGTAATGTTTATGATATTAGAGCGTCGGGAAATCTATATTTTAATGTGCCAAAGTTTGCATTTCAAAGATATTGACCCTTGATAATGATAACGTGTAGCTGCTGACGTTAACGTTAACAATAGCTTCACAGGCTGAACGAACAGACTGCTTTACAGCTCTGAATCCCAGAGGTCCCACCTTGATAAGCCAAAGTTGATAAGCTTTAAATGATAATATGATGTGCTTAAAACATTTACACCTAACATCTACTGCACCTTCTAGCTAGGACTACCTGCCAGAAAATAAGCTACAGCTGAGTAGAGTTACCATTTTAAAATCAACACTCGATGACATTTCCCCTCCTACAGCTTGTTAAGACATTTACAGTAACTATGTAAGTTCTAATTAAAGTCACAGCTCTTGAGATTAGAAAGAAATTGAAGCTGTCAAATCACAAGTTCCATGTAAAAGATTAATTTGAGATTCACTACATTTGAAGTCAATAAAATCCAATGAAATATGATTTTTTACAGAAAGTTTAATATGTCTCATTATTTAAGTCTGTCTTATGACTCACCGGTTTAAAAAAAAAAGGCATGTATACACAGCACATGTAGTGTAAATGTGTGTCACTGAGATTTAGTTTTAAATAAATAGATGAGTCACCTGATGAAGCAAATCGGCGCCTTTCTGCAGATCTGTTTCCACACAGCTGCGTGATTGAGAGTTTTTCTGTGACGCTGCCGCTCCGGTTTCATGCTGCTGAAGAGAGCTCGGTGCTGCTGATGCTACATTACGTCTGAATAGGCTATTTGTCTTGGATGATGATTGGTGTCCCATTTAAATGAGCATTAAAAAAAAAAAAATAAAAAGGTGTGAGGTTTGCTCAGAGACTGGCGGTGGGGAGATGGATGACATCCTGGGAGTACTGCTCCGCCTGCCTGGATTTGTCAATATGGAGGAACTTGTCAAACTGAATCAATAGAGGGGAGGAGAGATTGCTCTTGCCAAGCAATTATAGCTCTGTAATTGATAAATTTCCTATTTTTTGTTCCAAATGTCAGCCAGAGATTTATTTTCACATTGTGGTCAATCTACAGCATGTCATTATTGCATGGAAAAATGGCCTCATTTTATTGTGCAAAGGTTTGGTTTTCCAGTAACTGAGACTTAAGTTCTCTTAGTGGGGTCTTTTTGGAATCCAGTATAAGGTAGACAGTACAGAGATAGAGTAGGAAAGTATCAAGAACAGCTTAAGTAGGCATACTGAATGTTTTATTAAATACATGCTTATGTAAAAGTTAAGATGCACATCTGATATTTTAATTTCAAAAGCCACTGACTTTCTTTCTTGCATTGCTGAGTCAGAAATAAAGAGTAGAAATTGACTTAAGTGATCCTGGGAGGTTATGCAGACATCTTCCTAAAATGCACTTCCAGTTTGGAGCCAGCAGCTGTGCTACACTGCTACACATGGTGCCATAAATACATCTTGGTGTAATCAAATGGCACAATGTGTAACAGCTGGGATAAGCAGGACACCAGGAGTTGGACTCACATGCACGATCCGGAGACAAGAGTACGGTAAGACAGTTTGCTTGCAAACAGGGGTTCGGTGCACGGGAACCAGTCCATACAGGCAAACAAATCTGACAGGAGAATACAAAGGCGTAATCCAAAAGCCAAGCAGGGTCATACGCAGGCGGAGCACAGAAACAGGCGGGGGAAAGACAAAGACCAGAAGTAATGGACCTAGAAAACAACCTGGGACGTGACACAATGTGCCAACTTTGTGCAATCCATGTAATTAACAATTTTTAATCTTATTATGAAAATTGTATAAACAAAATGTGTATTATAGGTGTTCAGTAAATGTACGAGTCTGTATCACAGGCAGACTGAACTGAGAATCATTGTCACTGGCTGGATCAGTAGTTTGTTGCATTGGAACTTCTCTGGCTGGAGAATGAACAGTACTGTTGGTACCATTCGTATATGTTGTCAAAGGCTTACAGAAAGACCCCCAAAGCCACAGAAACAATGATGAAGTGATAACCTTGTTACAGATATGTGTCCACTCAGTTATTTACCTTAAAAACAGTTTAAAACACTAAACTAACTACTGAACTGACTGAAGACAGACGCATTGCCGTAATGTGGACAGCATTATGGATGGTGACGCGATTGCTTAGCTTAGAAAAAAAAGTAATTTTTTATATCCATTTCTATTTTTATATATATATATATATATATATGTTATAGAAATATATTGCCTTCGATGGAGGAAGGAGGACTGACTGTTTGTTCCCTGAGGAATATGTTTCAGTTGTGAAGGAGTAGAATTCAGCAGGTAGAGTACGGAGCTGCATAATGATCCGTCCTGAAGGACTTCCTCTCCCTCAAACCGTAACTGTCCAATCACATCCCAGAAACCACAACGAGGCACGGCAGGACAGTTAAGCTCTTGATTTCGCCACATGCTGCGTAGTAATGGTTTAATCAGCGTGATTGTCTGCTCTAATGTAAGATGCCAACATAAGCCTCCCTTGCTAACGACAATAGTAATCTAGCCTAGCATTACTTCCAAAGCTAAGAGTTAGCATATCATTCACTAACTAGAATAATGGGCCGTGGAATTTACTTAAAAAAAACAAAAACAGCCCAGTTCAAGCTCTTGAATGTGATTGTCCAACCTTGGTGCCCCAACAGAGTTTGTCTATTATGTATAATTGTTTTGCCCTATGGAGCGAACAAACCCTCCACCACTGAACACTTTTTGGGGCGCCTGACTCTCCTGTATTTATTTTGTTTATCTAACCTATTCATAGCAGTCAGCATCAAATTCATCATTTGATTTGTGTGAGAAAGGATGAATTCACCAGATTTTTTAGTGGAAATCTGGAATTATTTGGTGGTTTTTTACTATGAACAAGGACAAAAAGTTTTTTTTTTATTTAGAAAGTTGCACTTGGATGTTTTAGACTTCCTGATGAATTTTTGTCTACATCTAACTTCTCCTAAGTATGTTACAGCCATTTATTACAATATTATCCTAATTTTCCTATATTTCATGTACTGACTGACTCCACCGCAACATCGCCTGGCGACTCGTTAGAAATTAAATCCAGAGCTTCCTCAGTTGTGTATCTTAGTTTTGCCATCTTTGTGTTGCTTGTGTGGTTAGCTCTGTCACATAAATCTGTTATGTCTGTATGCTTTTATGCAAGGAAATACACATTGTCCTGGTTTCTCACTGTGTTGATTCAAATTTCCAAAAACATTTGTTGATTTGTGCAGTAGACAGTGTCCTGGATAAAAGTAAGCCTGGACATTTAAATTAAACGGGAGGTGGGACTGAGCATCTACAACCATTGCCGTTTGGCTTGGAAGAAGAAACAACGGGGGTTTCCTTGACGAACCGATGATGCAGAACGTGATTGCGTAACCACGTTCAGTACGGAGGCTCTGAATGTCCAGACGAGACAATCAGAATTTCAGAATCTCCGCTTTACGTGACATTTTAAAGCATGTCGATAGGATTAGCGGTTCAAAAGTTATTAAACATTTTAAAATGATAGCTACTTTTAGGTGCCGGTCTCGGACTTTGAAGGTTAAAACAATCATATAAGCCATGTGATTTATTAATATAAAGACATACCAACAACCAAGATGCTAAATCAAGGCTACCAGCAGTCCCCATGGCATATGACTCTCGTCTGATGCTGGAACGGGAGCTTTTAAACACTTCATTCCCCAGCCAGGTGCACATCATTGAGCAATCATGAAGTAGCACACCTGGGCAGAGCTAGAGAGGACGGAAGAGCAAAGGGCACAAACAGTGCAGGGAACAACACACAGCCAGTGAGGAAAGACATTCAAGTGGAAGCAATAAGGCATCTAAACTAGAAAGTAGCATAACTGTGCTGAGACCAGCAAAGATGCTTTTAGCCATGCTAGAGACAATGTTGGTCAGTCAGTTAGTTGTTTGATCCAGAGTAAATTATCTCAATGAATGCCCGATGAATTTTCATTCAATTCTGTGCCTTAGTGTTCCCCAGAGGATGAATCCAAAATCTGTGATCCCGTAGCGCCACCGTGAAGTTGATATTTTTAGTGAAGAGGGGAAGAGCTTAGCAACTATTTGATGAACTACCGTGACGTTTGGTGCAGACAGTGATGGTTCCTACAGAACGAATTTGAATATATATATATATATAAATATATATGATTCCTTGACTTTTAATCGAGTGCTACCTGGTCAAAATTGTCACAATTTCAGATTTTCCATTTCTGTTTTTTTATTCATATTTGTAGTGTATTCTTTATCTGTTACTTATTATTATTATTTTCAGTTTTTTCACATATCTCCACTGCTGTGAAACTGAAATTTTCCCACACAGAGAACGAGCCACCTACCTACCTACCTACCACTGGGTTATGATTAAACGCATGCAAAACTATTCCAAAGTCAGACTCAGCTAGTCTACAGTGGTGAACATGACCAACATTATACCTCATTATAACATCGGCATGTTAACATTGTAATAGCATTTAGCTGTGTTCAGCCTGACGGAGCTTAGACAGGCTTCCGAGCGACGTCATGAAGTCAGACAGAGAGCTTTTTAGAAGGTCGTGTGCAAAAGTAATGGATGGAAAATGTTCCAACATCCCAAGAAGGAAACTTCCTGTTTAGCTCAGAGTGCAGAATTAGCCATTAGCCATTAGCTCCAGTGATCTGGTCAGAGGCCTGGACTTTATGAAGGCTGAAGTTGCATTTGTAATAAAGAGATTAAACAGTGAGGGCTAGGGCAGACTCTCACCAGACCTGACTAACTTCTGTGATGACAATTTATTGTATCAGTTTAATTCCATACACAAGAAGAAGAGGCACCTGTTCTAGCCCTTGTTGTACAGGATGAGCGTGATCTCTCAACCTCACTGGACTGAGTCACACGTCACATGTAATTTCGTATAAAGCTTGATTGGAACCAAGGGAACACCTACTTCAGTCTCTCAATTCATTTGGTCCAGAAAGAACAAGGAAAACTTTGACCTGCATATGGAAGTCATCGCCAACATTCCAGCTAGACTAAAGCATGTTTTTAGAGGCCGTTTAAATAGCCTAGTTTCTGGCCATGGTGAATAGGGTTTCAAAGACTATAGATTCAGTTACAGTTGATACAGGAGTGAAACACAGGTCAATGGAGGGAGAGAGGGAAAGCAAGAGATAAACAGAGAGAAACAGAGAAAGAGAGAAGGGAAGAGGGATAAATGGAAGCTGAGGAAAAAATTGTGTGTTTGTGCATGTATGTGTGTGACGGAGATAAAGCGTTGCACATTTTATGGGTGCATTAATATCACCGTGCCAAAATGAGAAATACTGTAAATGCTGCACTTAACTGGAAAAACTGTAATTCCAGCCTTGCACATAGATGAATGGGCACTTGTGTTAGATATATGATGCAGAAATAAAAAAAGTAAATAAGTGAGATGAAGCTCAGCGCGGGGTAAACAGAAGTTCACAGGAATTTCCCGCTGTTCCACAACTGGGATTTCTTTTTCGCCAATCCCTCCGAGGAGACCTCAGAAATGTATTCACCGTGTTTCTGAGCATCCTCACCTGGGCACATTCTTCTCACTTGACACATCGAGGACACGGTGGTTTAAAGAAGAAAAACAAAAACAAGTGAAAAGAAATTAGGAAAAAACAACAGCACTAGAAACAAAGGGAAGTCTCACAAAGCTCTGTGCAAATATTCACTCTAGACTTGCTATTGAATTATCTTAGAAATGTCTTGCTTGAAATGGGAGTGACAGAATGCTAAAAAGGCAAAAGAATCCAGGAAACACCCTGAAGCAGATAAGTTAAGTAAGTCTTAAGAACAATATATTTGATGCAGCTGGAAAAAACATATTTCCAATCTTCCCCCAGCCCGGAGAACAATAAAGAAAACTCACAAAACTGAGTCTAATATTATACTAGTCTTTATGCTGAATCCCAGGAAGCCCAACAGGCTTGAGCCAACAGTGGCCTAAACACGGCCTGGTTGCCAAACTGGTCATGAATTAATGGCCAGAGTACTTAGGCCAGTCGCCTGGGCCGAAGTACTGGAGGTGATGTTCGGCCCACGTATGCACCCCTTAAAATATACCAAAATCTGGCAACTCTATGTGGACAAGAGCTTGCCCCTGTGGTGCCAGAACACAGCCAAGTGTGCCTACACGCAGTCGCAGTTTGCTGGCTACCTGTCTATCCAGAACGTCCTGAGTCTGAGTTCAACGTTGCTCTCGTGCTGCTTGTGTTGTTTTTTTGCGGTAGGTTCTTCTACTATGTCCATGAACATCTCACAGTTTATAACGATGAATAGAGTTTGCTCATCTCGATCATGGGGTGAGGTTGAAAGCTACAGAAACAGCTAGCAGGTGGTAATGTGTAAATAACAATGAACAGTTGTGTTCATCCATTCATCGTGTACCTGGTAGGGAGTGGGTACTTTCAACAAGACAAAGCTTCCTGCCGTAGCGCAAGAATGGTCCAGGAATGGTTCAAGGAGCTTTCTGGCAGTTTTAGCTCTGTAGCTGTACTTTTGCATTTTCTCCCTTTTCATGAATATGTTTGGTTTTTAGGACACACATTTTAAAACAAATGAACGCTTTGTTTTTTAATTGAATTGAATTGAATTAATAGTTTTACAGACACTTTTTGGGGTCATGTGGCGCACCTTGGCCTATTTTCGAGGGATGGTCCCAACATTTGATCAATACCACATTGACTGCCAATGGGAAGCCAATAACCATTGTTAATGTTGCCAGGATTAATGTTAGTATTATTGTTAGTAGCCTGGCTCTTTAAAAAGAGAGACCTTTCGTGTCTCATGAAGGCTGACTCATCATGACAAGATTAAGCATCTCGGGTAAACACTGGATGCACCATTCAGGCCTATTGTTTTGAGAATCTTTATTTGTTTGGCCAGAAAATCAAGGAATATGACGATACTGAACATGCTAATTTAAAAATCCAGATTGAGAGACTGAGATGACAGAGGTGGAATTAAAGGATACATTTATTTATCATAGTATCTAGCCATGCAGAGAACTTTGGTTGTTCTATCCTCCTGGTCAGTTTCTACCTGCATGTCAATACAGTGGAGATGAATAGCATTTGGTTTTCAACGATGAAAGCACACGTTACATTTGTGGTCGCCCTAGTGGCCGAACCACACAAGCCCTGGTTTGTGTCGGGCTGGGGACCTTTGTTGAATGTCATTCCTGGTCTCTTTCCCCCAATTTCCAGGCATTTCTCTACTGTCAACTATCTATAAACGGCTTAAAAAGAAATATTTATTCTAAGACACTGTTAGCAGTTGTCAGTGGGTCTATCTCTTCGTTAGAAAGCAGTACTGATGAAAACTGTTACAACTCAGGTTACTCCACAGTTGCTTTTCAGTGTTTAAATTGACTTTAAATGCTATTGTTCAATACTGTGAGCATCATGAATTCCCACTCAGTTCCATTTGAGTGAGGTAGAGGCAAAGACCTCAGTGACAGACATTTCAAAACCTGGACAAAGAACAAAACTGTAAACATGATAAACTACCACATGTAAGTAAGAAAATGTGTTGTTTTGGTGTAGTTTTGGTGAACTGACCCTTTAAACTAGCTACAGTTACAATATAAATAGCAGAAATCCCTGTGAGCACTTTCCATTTTGAATTGGCTGAAGTGGTGGCTACGTCGATGGGAAAATAAATGGACCCATTTCATGTTGATTATTAACAGTAACTGTGGTGCACAACATGCAGTTAAATTGTTTAATTAGATATATCATTTGGTTGATTTTGTAATTTGCACCTACAGACTTGCAGATTTTCCTTTTATACTGTCAGATGTCACACTGCATATTAGACCCTCCCTTGTCATTGCTCACATGTTGCCACGCCCACTCACAGCCAGCACGTCTGTTGAATGATCCCATCGCTCCGTCCGTGCTCGCCTACATCACTCTGCTAATGTGTTGACTCCATGACACCTTAAATCTGACACTAATGACTAACTCCGTCATCAGCAGCCCAGTTAATGACTTCAGTCATCAGAGCTGTGGATTAGGCCATGCAGTCGTACCCGGAACGAGTACATTCCGTGTATAAATATGCACTGTGAGGAATATTAGCTGCTCTCCGCCCTGTTGTTCTGATTTCATAAAAAGGTAATGAATTGTTAATGGCATGATTACTCTGAAAATAGAATAACTGTGGAAAATGGTCCTGGCATTATGGCTCCCACTGCTTTCCCTCCCCTCGTGAAATGAAAGGTTATTCATTATGTGTCAATACTTCCACAGTCCATTTGTCTGGCCGTGATTGAATGAGGAATCTCATTACAGATCATGAGACCCCATTATTCTGTCTTTGTTTGCCTCTCAGGTCAGTTATCATTGTTAACAAGTGTTTTTTCTCCCCTTTTGTCGCAGATGGGTTTCACTTTGAACGTCTCAGCATAATGTTTGCCCACAGGGCGAAATAGAATATTGACTTTTATTCACCGCTGCTTTAATCAAGGCCTTACAGTTGAAGGGTTCCTTGTTTGATGCTGTGTACAAAGCTGTGCTTTGCCTCTAAGCATGGCTCTCTAGCTACAAGGCATACTGTATGTGGGCATAAATGCTTTACTAGAGATTGAGCTTTCCATGGTTAAGATTTTCTATCACAAGAAAAACAAAATCTTTTGAGCAGATGTCTTAAAGCATAATGCTAGTGTTGTTATAGATGTTTCAAATTATCAACAAATCCTATAAACAGACCAACGCCATCAATGTGTTAGTCCCTCTGGCTTTCCTGCCCGGTCTATGGCTCCCAGCACCAAGCCCATTGGCTCCTACTGAAGATGTAAGTCTTTAAAAATGGCTGACAAATATGTAGCTTTAAACTTTCTTTTTTTTTAAAGTACTCAGTAATAACTGCAACAGCTGGACACTGTAGTTTTTAACAAACATTTCTCAAACAGGAGTAAATGGAGCATTTATTGGGAACTATTTCTAGCTTCAGTTTTATACACCTTTGGTGCTTTAGGGAGCGCCAGGAATGTTTATGTTGAAATCTCCTGAAATCTACTGCAGTGCCAGTGTTCATTGTAATGAAGGAACAGAGAGCTGGAGTCTTAATGTCACTGCCTTGCCTCTGTTAGACTCGCTTTTGATCAGGCAAGGGTTTCTGTCTTTCTGAATAAGTGAAACACTGTCCTGTGTTTACACTCTATACTCTATCTACTACGACACTTGATATTAGAACATTTGAACAATGATCAATAGGTTTGTATACAGAACACTGAATTTCATATTTCTCACTTTTTAGCTGTATCTACCAAGGCTGAGGCTCCCCCTGTCCCGCTAGAGTTACAGCCATGTCTGGACTAGTCAGCTTTAACTCGTAACCAGTATAAGTAGCGTGGTATTAATTTATTTTTAAAATTTCCTTTGGCAACTTGGGAGGTAAAAACAAGCTGTAAACACTCCTTTCAGTCAGACAGCTCACGTTTGAAATGGTTGTTACAGCAGCAGAACATAGTTAGAGTTTGGCGCCCAGGCTCCGACCTCATCACTCCCCACAGATATGTTTCCATAGAGATACTGGGGAGTAGCTAGCTGGAGCCTGCAGGTGGATGCTGGGGTGGTGGTGGGGCTGAAAGAACAGGCTGCAACACTGATGCAGGGCAGCAGCGGCGTTGACAGGCAGAGGGGGAGTAGTGTTTGTGGCGAGGGAGGCTTGTCATGTGTGCAGCCAGAGTTGACTGCAGGCGTCCCTCCATAAAGTTGTAATACCAAACAGGTGAGCAAGCAGCTGCCTAATTGCACATCCAGCAGACACAGAGGAACATTAACATTCTTTAGCTACTTGATGAGTGTCCAACATTCACTCTCCTGTAGCTGTAGATTTGGTCTCCACCCACTCCTGAGTGAAATATCTGGCTCTTTACCTGCTAAATGCTCCACTGCATACCAGCTAGTTGCTAACTTTGTGTCTGTTTGTCGTCTGCTGCAGATCAGGTAGTGTACTGTGGGTTTATCAGAGCTTTTACTGCCTGCAGATGGAAACGATGTTGATGAGAGCAGAGAGACTAAACCTAAACAGTAAAATTGCGGGGTGTAAAGCCAAAACTATGAACTGAAAGACACTAAAATGCTCTGAAGAGCTGAGGCCAACTGCAGAGTCAGGTGATAATTCTCTGTGGGTCACTACAAGTGACACCTTTTGCTAAATATATATATATATATATATGTATATAACATTATTGTTTAGTGCAGCTTTAATAGACGCTAGCATGTGGAGTGAACAGCACAGCATGCTGTTGAGAAAGGTTTTGTTCCAAGGCCGTAATTCTAATCGTACACGTTATTAAAAACTACTACTTTCGGAACAGATGTTTGTGGACAACACTGGCACAGAGGAATAAGCTATGTCATGCTTTGGATAGACAGACAGTACTAGTTAGTTCAGTGCGGGTTTTGGTCTTTTCATGGGATTTGTGACAGTAAGAAAAACATATAATACTGCCAGCCCTGTCCTTTTAATACTAGATTTTGTAATGTTTTGGCCAAGAAAATGGTCAAATTTAAAGATATCTAGCCGGCTACTCATGTCAAAAAAATATCAGTATGGCTCTTTAAACCCCTCACTGGTCAAACCCAGTTGAGTACCCTCCAGCCTCTCACCACTGGTAAGCCGTCTCAGTGCGAGCCGTGATGGAAGTGAAGCAGAGAGGCTGACAGCAGAATGCTCACCTGAGCCTCCATTTATCAGCGGCGTCTTAATATTTCAGAGGCTTCCTCAAACAGCCATCCCCAGCAGTTTCTGTGGGTTTCTCACTGCAGGCAGCTCCAGCAGGGGCTTACTTGGCTTTAATTAGAGAAGGAGGGCCCTTATCACAGGAGCAGCCACAGCACTGGGCGCCAGGATCCTGCTCTGAATGTTTTATCAGACTCTGGGCTGTCGGGGAGCACTTGACTAGAGGTGTCAAACAGAATGTGGAAAAGTCCCAAGGCGTTGTGTATATCAGCACTGGGAGATGTTTGTATTGGGGACTTTATTTCGGGGTGGGGGGTTGGGTAGGGATCCTGTTTTGGGCTGGCATGCTTCCAATTGCACAGTTATACACACATTATGTTCGCGTTTGCACATGTTCCGAGTGTGGGTGCATTTGTCAGTGAAGTAGTCTTTAGGAGCCATGATGCACTTTCAATTTGGATCCTATCAAAATAGAAATGGAAACTTATTTGGCTGTGTGCTTCATACATGTCTAGATAGGAGGGAAAAAAATGGCTTATGAACAAAAATATTTTCTGCATTTCTCAGGCGTTTGCGATTGGATTGAGACAACAGCTATTACATATGTATCCATTTTATGCTATCAGTCAGTGACTGGTATTATATGGGAAAGATTACAGGCAAAGGAAGGTTGAATCAATTATTTAGGCTAAAATGAAACGTACAAAGGAGCCATATCGCCGCTCGCAGCGAGCTTGGGAAATTAGGTCAGTTTCATAATATTCTAGTGGGATATAAGCTCTGCAGCTGCTGCACTGAAGCATAGCTTGCAAACAGAGATGCTTTCCATGCTCGGGCTGATGAAAATCCACTGCTCAGCTACAAACAAAACTCACTCAGATTGATGATGAGATATGTGCCCAGTCACAGACATTCTATGTGGCTCGTTTGGTTCATTATTAGATTTCTGGAGGCAGGAATGGTATCTGTACAGCAGGCCACCCTAGCTAAATCTTTATGTTAGTTATTGTAATCTTTCAAATGATGATTCTGCTGTGTTATAGTGAATCATGTAAACAGGCAGGAATTAAAGGGAAAATCACATTTGCAATTGGGCCGTGACCTTTTATTCAAATTTTGAACTACAGTTTGAATGTGGGATTCAGAACTCACCAGCGGGGGGGGGGTTAGTGCAACTAAGTACTTTTTCCTCCACTACATGTATTTAACAGTTGTAATTACTGGTTATGTTGTATGTGGCAATTAAGATGTTACATACAAAAGGTCACACTAGATTAAACTACCAATAAGTATATAAAGCAAACTACCACAGAAACATATAATGATGAAAGAATATATGAATAATGCATCAGTAACAATGATCCAATAATACATTAACAATAATAATAAAATAATGGAAAAATAATAATATATGACATAAGACTCACTTTGGCAATTTCTCTGCATAATGAGTTTTTACTTTGTCTTAGGACATTTTGATAACAACAATAATAATAATAATAATAACTTATGTACATTTACATAAGTAAGATTTTTATGGGTGTTTTTTTACTTAGTGAATGATGCTGTGCTAAATGGATAACTATGACACCAAACCATCTGAGAAGTAATGTGAGGAAGCATTTTGGATTCGACACCATAGATGGGTAAATTGTGGTTATGGTAATGCGGTTTGCTTTGCCTCACAGCAACGTTAGGTTGTCGGTAAAGTGAGGGAGCAGAGGCACTGCAAATGAACAGAATGTCTATTTTACAACGTAGTTTAGGATTAGGCTGGGTGGCCTGCATCTTAGTTTTAATTCCCTGCTAAATATTGCGCTAGTTAAGTAATGTATTATTTGAGATGGTGCTTCTTTTAAAGCATCAAAAGGAGCACTGAGGGTTAATGATCACTCAAAAGCTAATCATCAAGGCACCAACAGATGTCCTTTCTAAATTTAAGTCGTTCACTATCACAAAAGCCAGGGCTAAAAAAAAGTCCTAATCCCAGCTAGTTTCCCAACATGGGCTGTCTCTGTGTACTGTGGCTGGACTTTCAGATGGACATGATGTGCCAGGGCCCGTCTGGACTCTCTGCTGAGGGTTTAATGAGTACTCTCGGACTGGATCAAGGCCCCGGGGCTGCGCGGCTCTATCAAAGAGGAGAGGGATTGGAGGCTGATTATCCCGCCATCAAGAGCTGGATCTTCTTTTGACTTCAGTATTCTGCAGTACGTACGTACCTAACCCTGCCGCTCATTTTGTCAGCTGAACATTCTCAATTATTACATTTATTTTCATGCTTATATTGAGTCATGTAAGCATTATGTGACACTATAATCCAAAGCAATTCATGATAAAAGTATGGTCAGAAGATGCTTTATAATCTCTAAAAATGCAAATGCAAACAAAATGAAACCTGTACTAAGTGAGTTTTATGTTAAATAAATACACCCAACTTCCAATTAAAGAAACTGTGTAATGTAACCTTTTGCCAGGCTTTCACAAAGGAAATGACAAGTGTTTCTTAAAAAGCTAAATGTGGACTAATCATTAACTGTTCTTCGCCACATGGAAGAGTGGTAGAAGCATTTGTTGAATATCTATGAGACACGTGATGATTTCCGCATAAAGAGAGCTTATCTCAGTTTCCTTTGTGTCTGCCGGCTGCATCAAACATCTAAATATTCACTAGAGGACTCAGGTACAGTCAACTCAATGAATGGTGAGGAAAAAATGCGCAAAAATTGCACATCATTAGCAAGCACTATCTGACCCATCTCAAGGTCTGATTCACAAAAGATATTGCAGTAGCGATGTCACAGCACAAGATGCACAAAAACGTTTTGATTGTCTGATTGCAATTGTCCATGCGGCAAGGTCGGCTGTAAACGGTGGCTTTGTGCCAAGAACACAGTGGGCAGGACAATGGCAGAGAGAAGGAGAAGTGATATCCTCCTTCGAGGTATGGCACGCCTGGCATGCCGATGCCTTCCTCACTGCTGCCATGGTCACTGCAAAGTCTGGGCGGGACACCCCAGTTACCACCAACTCTCTGAAGATGCTAATAATTTTCACTCTAACTGTGTGTGGCGACTAGCGCTGGTGTTTGTCAATTTCTTTTGCAGTGAGGCTCTTTTGCATATTTTGCGGCAAATGTATGCAAATTGTACTTAATTTAAAGACGTGCACCGGAGGCACCGATACGCTATTTGCTTGGCAGCGCAGATCGAGGTGCATTTCACCCTTTGTGGGTGCTTTAAGGATTTCACTGTTTATTTTTGTCTTTCTTGTGCAGGTTCAACGGCCGCAAAAGCCACACTCATTGAACCTGATTAGGACAAAGTAGATACGAACCATTGCTAGCTGTATGAAGGACAAGTGTCACCTCTCCAGCACACTGTACAGTATTAAACAGCATTCAAGCTTTAGGGCAGTCTGGACTTAGCGGTTGACCTGGAAACAGTGACGTAGTGTCCAAGGCCACAGGATCCCATGAATTAGTAGATGACTGTTTTGGTGGAGGAAGTTCACATCTTTGTTTTTTGTTTGCCTTTCCATTCGGACCCCACAAATCAGTCATGTGCTCCCAGAAGCTCTTTAAAAGCCTCAACGCTGTGTACACAATCGTCCGCCTCCGCCCTGCAGGACAATGCCTGGCATTGTTTGGATGTTATTCCAGAAAGACCTTGGTAGACAAAGAATCATCCATTTACAGGAGGGGAAATCATTAACAGATTACACATGTTATTGCTTTTTAATGAAGGATTGCACAATAGAGCACCATCAGTGTTTGTCTTTACTTTTAAATAGCAATCCTAAATTGCACTGGGCAGCTACAGAATGTCTGCTGCTGATTATGCAGAGTACTATGCGCATGGAGGCATCAACAATATTCCAACCTGCCAGTCCAGTATATATGCTAGTCCATGTACTGTACAAGTGTAGCTCTGATATCTTATTTTGTCAGGAGTTATGTTCAGCATTTTTCCTCTTGGACCAATTTATGCATGTATTGATTTCTCTTGGAGCCTTGACACAGCCCATAATGAGTATCAGTGCCCAGTCTGAGCCACAGCATGTTAAATGGTGCTGCGATACTATACTATTGGTGATGTCTCAACAAACTCACTTGCCTGTCATGACTTTCGTTCTTGGCATTCTATGGCTCAGTATAAGCTGTCAGCAGTTTTGAAATGTTAGAAGGGAGCGTGTTCGTTGCTGCAATATACGCTCTATAACATCTATACCATCCACTGCAGAGAGCGGCCATCGCGTTTGTTTTTGAAGCTTTACGTCAGTGTAGCTGCCGTCAGGGCTGTAAGGAGGATTTTAGAAATGTCCATGTCCCCCCCAATGCAGCACCCACATTTTTTGTAAACTTGACTTATGAACATGAAGGTCTAAATGTGGTTTTACAGTCCAGATGAAATGAAACATGCCGTTTTAACTCTTTTAGACCACATACTCGGTCAAAAAATACAAAAATCAATTTCTTTGTATTTCTATATCAAAATCCAATCATGTTTTCTTCCTGTAAAATAAAATTTGATGTGTGCTTATGTAAGCCCTAGTCAGCCAATTTCAACCAATAATATCATAATATCATGACATCCACCCATCAATCATTACTTAGATAACTAGCAACAGCACGGTACAATCAAATCAAATTCCCCGCAATGTTACGTCACTTTACAAAAGGTCGATACTCCCGAAATGCAGTTCCATCTGGACTTTAAAGGTACTGTGTGGAGTTTTCAGAAAGTCGTTGTTTTTAGTGACACCGGTGGACATTAAGACAACAGCAGTCAGCGTCGTTGCTCGTTCTCGTGCTTGCACACAGTAGGCGTGAGCGAGCATCCTGGGCATCGGCCAAAATAGTGACATGACGTACAGTAGATGTTATTATAGTTTGACTAACGTTATTTTGAGTTTGAATGTCATTGTCAGCTTGCACAATATAGGCTAGTGACTTTGAATTAATCCATTATCTTTGATACATTGGCTACATTTATATGACACTTCGGCGTTGGCTGACATTAGCTAGCTAGCTTTAGCAGTCGCCATTTGTCTTGCTTTCACCAAGAGACGCAGCGATGTTGGCAAACTGAACATGACGTTCATTATTGAACTGATAGCTGAATCGATGCGCTAATGTTTCAGCATAATAGATGAGACTGTTTTATTGTCAACTAACGTTACTGTACTGAACGGCTTTGGCAGTGGATTTAGACAACGAAAATACTAAACTAATGTCAGTTATAAACAAATGATAGGCGTGGGATGACTAACGTTAGGCTGGCGATAATGCACGTATAGTAAAGAACAGATGTTTTTGGCATTATCCTGCAACAAATTCTATGCTGCATACAGGTAATTTCATACATACATTTCATTCATAATTTTATACTTTCATACAGGTAAGTGCAGTTTAAAGTGCCTCACAGATGATAAGATAATAAGGACATGTGTAGACCATAAAAACAACAGAAACAAACAAACAAGGGGGAGAGGCAGAGGTGCAGATGGAGAGCAGTGCAGGGGAAGGGACAGATGCTATGGTAGGGGAGAGGAAGACCAGGAGCTGGTTGTATCACTGAAGAGGACAGACTCCGGGTTGATCAGATGACTGCTGCCAGCACAGCAGGGATGCAGGCTGGTCAGTCATAGATCTTTGGTTAAACAATATATAAATAAAATGTACCCACCCAGGAACCAGGTGGTGGATTACAGACAAATACCCCGACCCCTTCAGCAACTATGTTGGCCACAAGGAAGCACATTTGCATGTGCATGTGAGTTCATTACCTCAAAGAAAAACCTTTTTTTTATATACAAGCTCATTTATTTTATAGAAGTACACATTTTATCAGTGTCTTATATTTTTTACAAGTTCCACAATGCCATATATATAGAGTATAGAACAACACTCTCAGGACTTCTCTCTTTTCATGCTCACACTATTGTGATTGCTCATGTAGCTGAGGTCATATCCTTTATGGAGAGAGAGAGAAGCAAGAATTAGACCCTACACAACTAACCAGTAGGTGAATTCATTACATGGATATACATCAGCAGAAATGTGTAAATTCTCGGGGGGGGGGGGGGGGGGGGGGGGGGGGGGGGGGGGGGGGGGGG